>JAOEHI010010959.1:0-17194 GCA_025447815.1 Percopsis transmontana
CGTGTTGAACCTGCTGGGTCCAGATGCTTCTTGGGAAAATGTTCGGGGCAGGAAGCCGTTATTGTTGTGTGAGTCTTTGATTGGTCGTCTATAACGAGCACTGACAGGTTGACCGGGACAAAGGGGGCGGGGGGCCAGGCGGAACTAATCCCTAGGGACCTCAGACACTTACGTATACACAAGCACGCGCTCGTGCGCACACACATACACACATAAAAGGCTGTGTGTTTGAAGGCCAGAGGTCGTGTTACAATAAGTAGCCAAAGTCTTTTTTAAATCTGACAGAGTCACTCACTAAATACTATTTATTATTGTATATAGATATATACATTAATTTTTTGTGGTTATTATTATTACAGTTTGACAGCCTGGAAGTGTTGATCTGTTTTATGATCCCCATATGATAAATAATATCAATCAATATCAAGATATTAGTAAAAATATGTAAAAGACTAGATTAGATTATAGTAAACCAAAAAGTAAACCAAACTGCATAGAGTATAAAATACATTTAATTTAAATACAAGCATATATACAGTATAATATATACATATATATAAATAAAATGTATACACTAATGACGATGTACTAAATGTTATTGTATAACAGGAATTAAAATACATACCAAATACAATAATAACAATACAAAAGAATCTTTCATATTTACTTATTTAATAATGTAGCAGCACATTTTATGAGGATTTTCACTTTCCAGCTAAAAGCCTCCCTGCTAAAGTTGAGCATAGACAGCAGGTGTCTGTGTGTGTGTGTGTGTGTGTGTGTGTGTGCGTGTGTGTGTGTGTGTGTGTGTTAGTTTGAGGAAGGGATGAGAAATAGTCTGCTGATAGCTTGTCAAGGGAGACCCCTCAGACACACACGCATATGCACTCACTCCCCGCTGTGCAAGGGTTAAAGAGAGTTCCCTAGATAACCTTGCCTCCTGAAGGGGGCGTGGCCTCGATGCCCGTCTGTCGATCGATTGGTCATGGTCCCCCCAACAGACACACAAACACACACACACACACATATACACATACAGACGGACAGATGGCTGGGAATTAAACTACAGCATGTGTCTGTGTGTGTGTGTGCGTGCATGCGTGTGTGTTTTTGAGAAACATTAGGAGTTGAAAGTCTTATTTTAAACATGAGAAACTTTCCTAGCTCTCCATCCTCTTTCACCATGACCTCCTGTCACCAGAGCTTCACACACACACACAGTAACACACAAACACAAGCCAAGAGTGACTTTCTCTCTCTTGCGCTCCCTTTCTGCACCCAGTCCATTTTGATTGGTGGAACCTGTCTGTCACTCAGCAGTTATCCAGAGTGCGAGTCCCGCCCCCTAGGGCGTTTTCATCCCTCTCTCCATGCCAGCCATGACCCTTATTATAATACAATACAATTGATGTAGAAAGCATCTCTTAAAGGTACACTCCCTAGTTTGTGTCTGGAATTGGTCGACACCCGTGGTGCAGAAAGGTTGTTGGTTTGAAACTCCCGAAAAAAGGGTATGCCACTGAGTGGCTTGCACTTCTCTCTACTCCTCCTCCTACACACCTCCTAGGCGGCTCATACATACATACACTATTGAGGCATGGAGCTAAATGTGAAGAATGTCCTGGTGTCTGGTTAAAACACCTTTACTGGTCAGCGAGTATCGTGGTTGGGGCCCCTGGCTGATTAATGTAGGGGGGGGCTCATGGAGGAGCATAGAGGAGCAGGGCTTCCTTCCTCCAGACAAAGGAGGTGTGGAGGAGAAAAGAGCTGGGGGTGGGGGGTGGGGGGGTGATTGACAGTTGAGTCTCTGGAAGCTTTTATCTCCCAGAGGCCTCAGGCTACATATCCCCTAATCCCCTCCTCCACCCCTTGTCAATGTCAACACACCTGGCTGGCCAAAGGTCCGTCGCACACATGCACACATGCACACACACACGCGCGCGCACGCGCACACACATACGCACAACCAACAACCTATGTCTGCATAATCACAATTAAATCTATAGATAATATAAGGATCACAGATGAGCTTATATCAATTTTGTCAATAAACTTTTGTCAAGTAACTGTAATACATTAATCAGATTACATTCCTTGCGTTATAGATAGTTATAGATAATATAACACAATCTTGCATCACAGGTTTATTACATATTATGGTAAAGTGGTTACATACATACAATGTACATCATGCTCTTGTGTGGTGTTGGGTCTGTGGCGGAGATGAGGGATATCTGCCTATCTATGGCTCACAGCTCAGTCCCTGCTGTTGGCATGTTACATATCTGTGTTCATGTTGAGTGTGCGTGTGTGTGTGTGTGTGTGTGTGTGTGTGTAACCCTATTCCTCCGACATGTGGAGCTCGCCTGGCCTCGCATGTTGAAGGATATGTTCGTTCGTTGTGACGTTCAACAACACACGGCTAACTTGACCTAACTATATGCTAGCTGCGGAGTGAACATACCTGAACTGAACGCTAACATAGTGAAACACAGCATACAGTATGATGTTTACTTAAATGCAGAATAACCAAATCCATATTATGAATAATAGTGCCATAATGTAATAGTGTATGTAGAAAATGAAGGGGGGTGGGGGGGGTAGAGGTGTTCTTTTCTAACTTCACATGTTGTCAGTTTTAAGTGTGTGTGTGTGTGGGGGTGTGTGTGTGTGTGTGTGCGTGTGCAGGTAATATGTCATGTTGCGGTTTACCTGGTTATTCTCAACTGTAATAAGAGCCTGAAACACCGCAGGCTTTTTCTTGGTGTCTGCGCTGAGTGCTAACATGACTTTAGCTATCAGAATACAGTGATTGAACTCATTAATAGCATAATATTCACAGATTAAGAAGACATTAATAACACATTAATTCAAGATACGAATAGGTTAACAGGCCATGAGGAAGACACTAACAACAATAATGTATTAATAATATTGCAGTGGACGTGTCTGTCCACTGCAGGAAGTCAGGTATGGATTGTGTTCCAACGGTGTGTAACATTGTGTGTGTGTGTGTGTGTGTGTGTGTGTGTGTGTGTGTGTGTGTGTGTGGCATGATATTTAAAAACAAAACAGGAAATTGTTGGTATTGGATAAGGAGCGCACAAACTGTAGCAGAGTTTACATTAAGTAAATTGTGTGTGAGCGTAGGTGTGTAGCTGCTAGGATTCCCTGGGAAAGGAGCTGTGGGAGCGTTTTGAGTTTCCCATCAGCCCTTGCGGTCAGCCCTGTGTGTGTGTGTGTGTGTGTGTGTGTGTGTGTGTGTGTGTGTGTGTGTGTGTGTGTGTGTGTGTGTGTGTGTGTGTGGTATCGGGTTCCCTACCACAGATAGCCGCCCTGATAGTTTTGTCTACTGTCATGTCACACGGTGAATGAGTATGTAAGTATGTATGTGTGTGCGTGCGTGGGGGGACACAGAGGGCTTTGTCCTCACCTTGTCAGGACGGGAATCCCGTTACACACTTTTATTTAGGTACAAGATACACACACAAAGACTTGTGTAAGATGTGAATGTGATACGATTTAATGTGTATGATACAATATGATGTGTGTATGATTAGCTCCCTCTGCTGGGCAGGTAGATAAGTACAGTTCATCTCTGGGGGAACTGCCGGCATCCGGGGTCATATTGATCAAGACTGGTTTGCATGGTATCTAAATCCTAATCAGTATTTAATATGGATTTATTTTATTCAATATTTTTCACATTTTATACTCATACTACCGTTTAGCAGTTGTTGTCTCTCTCTAGATAAGTGGTTCTTAATGTGGGGGTCGGTGGGGGACGCCATATGTTTATTAATAAAAAATAATATTGTTAAATGTTATTAAAAATATATTTATTTATTTTTATCTTGTTTTAGTGTGCATGGATTATTTCACTGGAGTTTATGTTTATGCAATGTATTTTTTGTTATCTACCAAAAAATAAAAGAATACCAGCTAGCTCTTTCACTACTCAGGAGGTACTTAGGAATGTGCTATATTATGGGTCCTTGGAATGCAACATAAAGCTCTGGTGACTGTTCTAATAGGATGCTTTTACTTACTGAGAACTGATGTATGGACGTTCCATCTGCTACGGGCAAACGTACTGTTAGCATCTGCTGAGTGACGACGTGTGAATGTGGGACTTCACTGCGACACCCGCACCATGTACGCAAGCTTCAACCGCTCCGGCTAGCTAGAGAACTGCCGCTCTGCGCTGTCGTAAGTCCCCGTGTTTTCTTTGGCCTGTAGGTTTGTCCGGGGGGAATACACCGTCGACGTCTCCATAAACGACTACCTGGATATCTACTGTCCCCACTACGCCCAGGCTGTCCCCGCAGAGCGCATGGAGCGCTACGTCCTCTTCATGGTGAACTACGACGGCTTTTCGTCCTGCGACCAGCGGAGGACAGGCTTCAAGCGCTGGGAGTGTAACCGACCTCAGAGCCCCAGTGGGCCACTCAAGTTCTCTGAGAAGTTCCAACTGTTTACTCCCTTTTCCCTGGGCTTTGAGTTCCGGCCCGGACACGAGTACTACTACATCTGTAAGTAACGACAGTATGCCTACTCTGTCTGTAGATACAAGTACTACGTCTGTAGTAATAGGACATTAATAATTACCAGGGGTGAAAGTATTTTTAAATTATTGCCGGTACTATTACCAAAAACCTTCATCTCTCTCTCACTTCATTTATTTTAAAATGGCAGTGTTTCGGAAGTAGACCTTAGACCTTAAACGTGTACACGTTTGGAAGGCTGGGCGCGGACTAAAACACAGCACGGACAGCCGCTCTCCCATCTCCCTGGTACTGCGTACCACCACTGAATCTTTTAGTGGTACGCAGTACCGGACCTTACCGGCTTACTTTAACCCCTGGGAATTACTACTGCAGCTGTGAGGACTAATTTGTTAATACTACTTCATCTTTAGTACTAGTACTTGGTCTGTAGATAAACAAATAATGTGTCTTTAGGTAATACTATTCCATCTGTAAGTACTATTACATGCACCTACTAATATCATGTCTGTAAGTAATGCTACATCATAAATACTAATACTACATCTGTAAGTAGTAGTAATACAGCTGTAAATACCCATACTTCGTCTACTACAGTACTAGTGTATTAGTGTATCCGTAGCACTGTTAAATGTATAAGTACTCTCTCTCTCCCTCTCTCTCTCCCTTCCTCTCTCTCTCTCCCTCCCTCCCCCCCCCCCCCCTCTCTCTCTCCAGCTTCTCCTCACCTTAACCAGGCTGGTTCTCCATGTTTGAAGCTGAGAGTCTACGTCAGGCCATCCAGTGAGTTCTCCTTGTGCACCTCCTCCTGTTCCCCTGCTAGATATAGGTTAATCGATAGATAAATAGTTTTATAAATTGCTTTATAAAAATAACTTCCACATTTCTGACGTCATGTAAATAAGCCACCGTCCAGTAACGTTTGTATAAAGGGTATTAACGCACTAAAAAACAGTAATACGATACACTGAAATTAAATACAGTAATATTGGTCATATTTTCAAAAGTTGAACACAAATTCAACCTTTGTGTGTGAAAACACAAAATCTTTCTCTGTATGGCCCCCAGCAGTTAAAATATTCAGGTGTTCACTTCCAAATACATACATACATGTACATGGACAGTTGTCCTAAGATATATGGTTAAAAATGAAATGCTCGTTCCTCCTCTCACACATACAGTAGATATAAAATCTCAGACTAGTGGCCAGTGAGACATCTTAGCTGTTTATGTCTATGCCGTCACTGAGAAGGCCCCACCCTCTCTCACTTGCTTTGACAAAGTAAGTGAAAATTCCATCATCTCTTTAATTTGATTGGTTGCCCATAAACAATTAAAAGTACTTCTGCAGAAAGGTCTGCACAGGGCTCTCTCTGCTGCCACCTAGTGAGGGCCTGACTCGACATACAGGTATTAACATTTTATTAATAAATACAAATGTGCATATTATTTGCTCATATTACCCCCTCCCCCCTAGAGGGGATTCATTGTGTTTTTTTAACCAAAAACAAATCCACTTGTCAAAAGGGGCAAAAAACATAACTGAATCTCAACTTGTAGAAAAAAAAGTCTCACATGATATAAGTAAATGTTTAATACGCCTAATCCTCACCGATCTGTCCTCTGTCCACCTGTTTGTCTCTCACTTAGTCTCTTTCGGGAGACATGCTAGTGCCTTGGAATTGATCTGTCTCTCTCTCTCTCTCACCCATCTGTCAATAGATGACTCTCTCTATGAGTCTCCAGAACCCTTCTTGACAGATGACACAACAGGAGGCGGAGCCATAATTCAGCCCCACATCTCAATGATGTCCACACTTCTGTCTCTTCTGCTCATCACTTCCTCTTAGCACTCCCCCCACCCCCGTGGATGTCTCGTAACCTCTCGACCTTTCACCTGCAACCGTCCCAGCTGGCAGCAATTAATTGGCAGAGTAATGAGCTTGGGAGTAATTTATGTCAGCCATAAGACATCTTACATCTGTCTGTCTGTGTGTCAGTCTGTCTGCCTTTCCTAATCCAAATTTTTTTTAATCTGCCAAAGAATTATTAACTTTCTTTGGTTGTGTTGGTTGTTGGATTCTGTGGGTTACTGTAGCAGTTAAAAATGTTTTTATCCTGAAGAAAATAATGTTTTGCGCAAAACCAACAGACTAATCAAAAATGGCCTTTTTGCAGTGGTGCTGAATAGCTTCCTATTGGCTTATCGGGAGGAGCGCTGTTACTGTGGACTTTGGAAATTTGTGTGATATTTGGATTGCCCACAGGACTCAAGGAACTCTGGGAAGTCCATGTATGCGAGTCAGGAATCTGGACTGGTCTGGTTCTGGCCTGCTTCTGCTAAAAGCAGTTCTGAAACCAGAGCAAGGTTTAAACGCTTCTTCTGGAAGTTTTCTACATGACTTTATTACATATACACACGAGTATTTGTGATATGAACTGATGATGGATACCAGTCAAATCAGTCAGGTATTTGTTGTTGTTGATGTTTATTCTGCTTGTATGACAATGCATTATGGTATACTTAGTTTTCTGTTTACACTTTGGCAGGTTTTTGTCTGTTGATTTATTTGTGGATGGAATTGTGTGATTAAAATGCTGTTGTTTACGAACAAAGAAAAAAAATCTACAGATGTTTTGGTTCAGGTCTGAGGGGCCATGCAGTGTTGTCTTCTGAAAACTCTTCAACATGAATGTTACCATGGTTACTAGGGTTCACGTTACTATAGTTTACGAAATGGCACAACTTCATTTAAAACAAACAAAAAAACTTTTGAACATTTCTAGCTCAGTTTGTTATTATATAATCACGGAAAATTTGGTCTTAAGTGTGAATGCTGATCTTTGTACAGGCCACTTCTCCTGAATTCTCATAATGGATCATTTATAGCTCTACCCTTGAGGCTGGAGGTTGCAACACACACACACACACACACACACAAGCAGCAGGTTAAGGGACCTAGCATAGGCCTACAGGGTCCCAGGACAGATGGCGTTTAACCGAGGATCTAAATGAGAACAGCTTGTTTATACAGTCTCTAGAATATTGAGGTTCATCACACTAAGACATTGTTTTTACATCCAAAAATGTCTACAAGAAAACAATTTTGTATATTTTCTTAATGGATGCTTTTCAAAACATCAATTTAATGGATGTATTTATGAGACAAGCCCTCTAGGGTCAAAGGTCAATGATGACCTGCATGATGTTGGAGTCTTCAGACAGAAGAAAAATGTAAATGTATAAATCTGTGTTTGATGATTTCTCCACCAATAAAACTTACAATAAAATCCATCATCTGCAGGTGTTTATTACTTGGCCAGACTGACCAATGCCTTTGTCTGGCCTCCTGTTACCAAACTGAAAGATGAAATCACTCTATATCCTGTCCAGTCAAGTGAATTTAGAGAGGATCAAATGAGACAGAAAGCTCAATTTGGGGTGTGAATAATAAAGGCAATTTGTTTTCTATGAAAAGAGATTTTTGTATTTCAATTTTGGTAACCTTTCTAAAATCACATTTTCAGTTTGTCATTGTTTGGTTTTTGTCTGAAGATTGTCGTTTTACATGTCAGGCTGTAACACAAAGGGATAAATTGTGTTTTGGTAGGTAACTTTAACCTAATGTGTTCCAGATGGGTGTCGCCCAGCGAGACCACGCCCCTAATAGGAAGCAAAGTTAATCATTCTACGGCTGTCTGGAGCTGGAGCCTCGAGCCAATCTGTACTGTGAAAATCGCTTTGTTACTCTCTGGTAGATCCATTAAGCGTAAATTCTATCGATCCGTAATTTATTTAGCAATAGTTTATTTAATAATCGGTCATTTGTCATTAAAAATAGACCACATCGACATTTATCAATATTTACTAGTTTACTGAGGTTAGGTGAGACGTTTTCTTAGCTCTCTCTAGCATTTCTCTCTCCTTTGTGACATGTTGCTCCGCTGGGCCCCCTAACTGGCCAGACACACCGCCTTATAGTTCTATGCACACCACACGCACGCGGAGGCCTGATGATTTATGGGTGATGGAACATCTGGATGGCTTGTGTGTGCGCGTGTGTGTGTGTGTGTGTGGGGGGGGGGGGTAACATTAGGTTTAACACAATATTTACATTCTTCTTCTTCAGAGCCGATGTCCAGTAAACATCGCTGTTGCTGTGGTAATTACTGACACTAGCTGATTATGGAGATTTATAGCTGCTAGCTTTATTTTGAGATTTTTTAGACTGGTATACCTACTCCTCCTAGTGGTAGAGTCGGTGTACTGAGATTGTATTTGGAGCTGGCAATTTCCATGTTCCTACTACTTTCTAGTAATGAGCCAGAGAAGTCTTACATGAGGAAGTAGCCGGAAGTAACCGAAAGAGATGAATTACAAAATCTATGTTCAATGCAAATTGTGTCACAATGGTTAGTTATGAGTAACTTTAGATATTTAAGTAGAAAAAACCTGACTTTTAGCAATACACACCAGCACCATGGCCACTGTTCTACATAAACCCCCAGTCTCCTCGGAGTCATACGTTTTATCTAGCCTAAAAGCCAGCAATTTTTTATATATTTTTTAATTTAACTGTATTTCTTCTATGTAGACTACAGTAGGCTACATTCATCTCAAAAAAGAGGAAAGATGCTTTGCACCAAATTTAGCTCCTAGCTAATTTCCATCTGCAATTAAATTAATCAACGTATCAATATATTTCCCTTCAGCAACACACCTTTCATCCATATACCTGAGAGTTAAAAAGGCTATTAACACAATGTGTTAGTAGTAGGCTAGACTATACTGTACATAGACTATATTTCCCGGCTCATGAAAATATTTATTTTACTTACTGATACCTCGTTTTACTGTATAGGCTACGCCAGTTAAGTATTTCTCGATGTTACATTGGCAATTTATATAAAGAAATACAATTCTAATCTGTCGCAGCATTTACAAACCTCTATAGAGGTTTGTAATTAATGCTGCAATAGTTTATCTCTATGGTCTGATCCAGTCCGCCTCATGTAGTAGACCTACACATTTGGAGCCTACCAAAGATGATGTAGTAGGCCTAAGCGATAGACCAGAGCAGATTAGCTACGATGATATGCAAGAAAACGTAGTGCAGTAAGTGGGTTTTGAGCCGACTCTTACAGGACTCACTGGATGCGGCTGATCTAATGCTTTCTACAGAGTCCGTCTCACTTGTTCACAATGCTCCTGGGAACGTCCTGTAGGCCTGCTGGACGATCCCAGGAGCATGCAGGCCTACATTGTACACTTATATCCACCAGACGGATGTGGAATTCTGGCTCAATAAATAATCAAACTACAGAAAGAAAGAGGGAGACTGAGAGAGGGAGCGAGAGAGGGGGAGAGAGAGAGCGCGCGCTGACGAGACAGAAGGAGGGGCGTCACGAAGGAACTCCGCATCACGCAGACATTGATCTGAATCCTAAAAACGGGAGTAGCGCTAGCGTGATGACTTTAACACTGAAGAAGGTAGGGGCTACACTGGATGATATGAAGGGGGGGTTTCCGCTGGTTAAGTTTAGGAAACAAACTTCGGATCTGATTAAGGTTAGTCTTTCTGATGGCATATGTCAAACCTTCATAATAAAGCGAGCAAGAAAAGCTATTTAAAAAGGTTAAAACCAATTAGATAATCAGTCCTTGAACAGATCTGAACGCAAACAGAACCACACCCACATAAGACTGGAGGCGTGATCTGAGTTTTGAGGTCCCTTTTGGGCAGTGTGTGTCTGTCTATAGGGATGACACTTTCATTATTCAGTAGATACCTCAAACACATATTGCCAGACCATGTGTGACAGACTTCCAGTTAAAACTGTCTGTGAACTCTGGATGACCTTCAGAGCCCCAACCCACACAAAAGTTTTACAGAGCTTAGACAGGAGGACCGCTTTCTTGTACAAACTCTTTAATTCTTTGTTTGGTGACACGTTGGTTTAAGGCTCAGTACTGGTCCCCTGTTCACATCATCACATATAAAACCAATAATAACTGGTATAAAAACAAACAGTATTTACAGTGTTTCTCCTCAACAACCCCCCCCCCCTCCCAATCACTCACACAAACAAACACACACACACACCAAATGTGACATCAATCACCACCAGCCTGCAGATTCCCATTATAACCAGTCCAAAGTGTAACCACAGCAACTGGCTGGTTGAACTGGTAGGTGACCTACAGACTGTTGGGTATCGGTGACCCACAGGTCAGAACCAACAGGAAATTCTGGGCCATTCTCAAATATCATCATAGCGAACCAGACCCGCATGAAGACCTTGAGGGTTTTAAACTGGGATTGTGTTTTCAGTTTGTCCATCGTCCAGCCTTCATTTCCTCAGAAAAATGTTTAAACTTGTGTTTTTGTGCGTTAGGAACATTGTGTGTTGTCTCCAGCGATCTCCTCCAAACATCCCACTGGAATCATTTCTCAGTTTCCAAGACAAACAAGTATGTAACAGCCCTGGTGCATTAACGAGCTCTGTGTTTGCCACTCTCATGAATGGTGGCGGTAAAAGTCTATGTGGAGTATACAGACAGCAGGGGGCGCTCTGAGTCTGCAGGACATAACTGAAGGCACATACAGCAGCTGGTTTTACAGTATACACACACACACACACACACACACACACACAGGTCTGGTGAGCAGTGTTGGGGAAAATTAATTAAAAGCAACTCTACGTTAGAGTGGTCCTCATTATGCAGAATGTCTACATCATAGGAGGCCATTTACACCTGGCATTCAAATGCGTCTCGTATCCAGATTGTATCTAAATTTGATTTTAACCGATTAATTTACACCTGGTATTAATACGTCTCTCCAGTGTCCACATTGAGATCCGATTGAAAGCCCATCACTGTTTCTAGGTCACGTCACATCCTCCTCTCGTTTTCATGGGTCCAAAAGAAAAAAAAAGAATAAGCGGATTGACAGCGCAATTGCATTTACACTTGTGTACAATGTGGTCACAATGCGTCCCTGACCACCTCCGGAGGTGGTTTGGCCGATCGGATCACAATCCGTCCTCAATGCGTCTTGGGTGCAGTTACACTTGTACTTTCATGTGATCAAGCACTATCCGATTGCAACCCAATAACGCAAAATGCATTTTAATGCCAGGTGTAAATGGAGGTCATAGATGTTAAAAATGACCATAAAGTTATAGACGAGCATTCTGTTGTTTGGTCCAGTAAAAGGTATCATCTCTGAGAGGTTGTCATGCCATCTTCCGTTTGATTTAAAAAATATAGTTTGCATTATACAATAATTCCCTCTTCGATTCTCATTAGTATATCAAGTACTCAAATACTCTAGTAAGTGGCAACACAACTAACAGCCAGCACCACAATTGCTAGTGTTAAAACAACCAGCTACCATATCAACACAGTAAGAGCTTAAGTAACATTAGAGGGATGCATGTTGTAAATTTACAGAAACTAATAAATAATTTGAAGAAATACAAAATAATTGTGCAGAAGTTAGGCAAATCTGTTAATTGAATAAGTAACTTGGGTCTTATGGCTTGCAAGTAACACGTTAATTTACTTGTAATGTGTACCCCCCCCCCCCCCAACACTGCTGGTGGGACGTCAGAACTGGACCCAGCAGAGGACAGACAGAGTGGGACGCCTGTCTCCAGAACCCTGAGGTTCTTACCCAGAAGGCCTTTTGGTTTTTGCTGAATCACAGATGTATAAATACGAGGCAAGCTAGCATGGTTTACACCCAGAACACACAAACCACCACAGACAGTACAGCTCAGGAATGGTTAAAAAAAAAAATCAATGTTTGGATATAAATAAAAACTGATTGTATACAAGGAGAGAAATTAAAAAGTAACACAGATCATTTGCATGTAGAAACCAAAAGCTAAAAAGTGAGATGCTAGCTAACCAGCCTGTTCACAACAGTAACTCCAATACACAGAAAACATGGATCAGTATGGATCAGTATGGATCAAAATGCCTTAGACAGCAAACTTCCACCAAGTGTAAACCTCTTGTCCAACATGACTCCCATGTCTGCAGAGAAGGCACAGATCATGTGATGGCTGGACCAAACAGGTCCAGACCAACCCCGACTAGACTGAACCAGTCCAGACGGAGCCAGTCCAGTCCAGACCCCATCTGGACAGAACCAGTGGAGACGGAGTCAGTCCAGGGTTTAAGGCCAGGGTGCGAATCCATCAGTTCATCTCTGATCTTGAACCTGAACAAACCAAATTTTAACCCAATGAGCTCCAGGAAAGCTGATGTGGTTCATCACCAGAGCTCATCAGTCCCTCCTGACCTCCCCCTCCCCCCCCTCTAGATGGAGGACTTGGAGAAGGAGACACGGAGGTGATGGTTCTCTCCCAGGTCATGGTTGTGGAAATCAATGAGTGACTCGATGGCTTCATCTACAGAGCCCATCTGGATCAATGCCATCTTGTGGTCCTTCCTGACAGACAGACACACACACCAGTCAGCCACTTTGAAATACTTTGCAGGCAGGAAGTTGTCGTTTACAATAAAGAACACAAGTGTGTGGCTTTAGCAGGTTTTATCTCTTGATGACTTGCTAAAGGTCTCATTTAGAATTGTAATCTCAAAAAAGGGTATGAGGGCAGAAAAATATAATGACAATATACAAGAAAAAAATAATAAAAGACTTACTGGAAGAATTTGAAGGCTTTTACTACAGCTCCTGAACTGCCAAACAACACCTTGAGCTCTTCCTCAACCACAGATGGCCTGAAGACAGACAGACACTGTAATTTGGCGCTCACACTGGAAGGGACAATGTGGCTGATTGTCACCAAGTCATGGTGAAACTGACTGATTAGCCTGCATGTAGCAGCTAAAATAGTAAAATATGTCAATGTGAAAATACAACATTTATTTTAAACAGACACTCATATACACATAGCCATGCTATTTTCCTAGCGACGTTGGCGTAGCGACGACCCTCCAGTGTACATAAAATAGAATCCAACCTTTTTATAATTCACCATTTCAACATGGGAACTAACGGCGCTAACTTGGGCCACGTCGGTCTAGACTGCCCTTGCATCTCTTCCTTATGGGAAATAAATTAGCTTTAGGGCCCACGACTTGATTTTCATAAAGCTTCTCTCAAGCGCTTGTTGTAGCTAGGTTACAAAAAACGTCTTCCGGCCCTTCCACATTACTTCGTTGTAGGCGTCAGTAGTGTAGTCTCTATAGCTTTAGTTAACTTTAGAAGGGTTAGCTAAAACGATGGAAAGAAATCGCCTGATCTTCAATTGCCTGTTGATATTGTTATGTGCCGCCCCCCTCCTCGATTTTAATTGGCCGACGAGAGAGAAGTGACTGCGCTGGTTCAAAAAGTTGAAATGTTGTCAACTGAAAAGTGCTGGGAGCGGAGCGGGAGAAATAGCTGAGCGCTGAGGGTGTTTTTTGCCCCGATAACGTTCGGCGTCATCGGCGAAAAAACCCATTTGGTGGACACAGGCCCTTACATCGTACTGTCCACTGTATCGTGAGAAAGTGTTCACTGCTCCGGCCCCCAAAAGAGTGAAGGATGGTGAGCTGGCGTGCCGTTTAAAAACATTTAGGGCCGCTGCTCTATAGAGACGGAATAGAAGAGACTAAGGAGAGCCGGTAGGGACATACGGGATGTTGGACAGGTGCAGGGTGGACGAGGGGGGGAAGATGTTGGAGTAGTTTTTGGAGCCGGGCTTCTTGAAGCGGTGGAGCGGGGAGGAGCTGAAGTCCTTGGTGAGACCCTGGTCCTCGTGTCCCTCACGGGGCAGCTGGACACTGGAGTGTTTGGACAGGCTGATTCGGAGAGGCCTCCCGTGAAGCCTCTGACCATTCAGGTGACTCATTGCTGGGGACGGAAAGAACCGGTCAACTGAAGGAACTGGGTGGAATGGACTAAGTGGGAACTGGGGAAACTAGGAGCTTAACTGGGAGAACTGGGAGTCTGCCAGGTTTGTATAGAGGAGTAGCAAATATACAGCTGAATAGCTGAGACATATCTGGTTTTAATACTTAATGTTTAGTCACCTAAATATAGGTCCCTATAGTAGTAGCAGTAGTCATCGCAGTGAAGAGTACAGGTCAAATAAACTGTTAAATGAGGGCGGCTCTGATTCACTGACGCACCATCTAATAGTCTGTGTAGAGACAACCAACTTTTAACAAGCACACCAGCCTCGAATTAGTGCGTTTTACTAATGTGGGACCTTGCAGAACATTTTTACGGGTTGTGTGAATTTTACCAAGTTGAGCCTGTGTTCCGTCAGCCATCTGGACCAATGCGTTTTCCTTCTTGTTGAAGAGAATCTTCACTCTCATGACGTCCCCGTAAACACCTGCAACACACACCCACACGTTCACTTTATATAATCATATTGAGAGATATCTGCATAATTCTAACAAGAAACCCACACTTTTTTTCTTCAATGTTTAGATTCAAATAATATAAGCTTTTTATGTTCATTTATATGTATTTAAGCTTTATATGCATTTATTTTAAGATTTATATTCCTAAACAGGAAGCGAAAATGAGGAAGTAAGTAGAGGAGCTACTGTATGAACCATGATGGGAGTGGTGTGGATATCTGGAGTTAGGGCTGTCACAGTTGAGCATTTTCCCTTGTGGGGAAACACCCCGATATGTCATTATCGCCATGTTTATAAAGGACTTTTCGCCCAATCCCCCAACTGTGGTGATAAAAAAAAAAAAAATCAAATGAGTTCAGTTTAGAGTCCTGAGGATCTCAGCTGTTGAGACGCCATAAATTATAATGGAAACCAACAGGGCCAGCCGATCGCTCATTTTAACTAGTTAAAATATCCCAGGACACGGCTGTATCGTCTTATCTTGCGTTGGATTGCCAGTCATCCACTTCATTGTTTCTCATTGCGCCGGAATGCGCACATTACAGTAGGTTGTAATAGTATTACACCATGAAAACCTACGTATTGCAGATATAAACGGGCACTATGCCAAGATAGGAACAATTACCTCAAGAGGAGCTACAACACTACATCTGGAGGAGCTACATCTGTACTATCCTTGTTGAATGAATTCAACAAACACACACGTGACTATACCAGAAGACCCTGGCCTTCACGGTCAACTTGTCAATCAAACCGACCAGCCAGTCAACCAATCACCCACCTGAGAGGAGAGCAAGGCTAACTGAACACACCAGAAAAAGAGAGTTAACTGAAGGCGTGAGAGACAACGTACCAAACAGAATAAAGAGGCAGTGTGGCGACACTCTCTGTGTCAGACAGCAGAGGGCAGCGCAGGGAGAGGACAGGAGGAAACACATCATCCACACGCCGATGTTTCCATGGCAACCGCAAAAAACACAAGTAGGGGTGGGGGTCAATCACAAGGTTAATCACTTTGGAGAGGTAGGACAGATATAATTCCATGTTTAAATTGTGTCTGCAGTGTGCAGGTATACTAGACAGAGGGCGCCAGTCAGCATGATTACAGCATAATAACGATAATAATAACTAGAAGAAACTTCAGGTGCTGTAGCTGTAATAATTATGTTATACTCCTCCATTGATGTCTAAAGTCCAATCAGCCCAAGATGGCGGGAAACACAATGATAACATTTTTGAGTGAGTCTAACGTACAAAGAACTTAATCTCCCAGATAAGTAACTTAAGACAGCCAGACAAACTGAGGAACAAACACACACACAGACGGGTAAGAAGGCAGACAGACGGGGGGGCGGAGGCAGAAAATCAGATAAACACAGACAGGCAGAGGGACAGGCAGACTGACCTCGGGATGCAGGTTGCTGACCAGCAGGACACTGTGTCCAGGGGGAAGGTGGGCGAAGCCCAGCCGTCCTCCAGCAGGCAGGGAGAGAGACGCCAGGTGACCCGGCAACGCTGGGACTGTCAACCCTGAGGAGGCAGGCAGACAGACAGACAGACAGAGACTTGTTAATGTACGTTCCAACAGTCAAGCAGAGCCCAGCAGAGGCCAAAATAACAAAGTAAGCGGAGTGAACTGGACGAACATATAATATATTGTCAACTGTAAGTGAGACACACACACGCACACACACACACACACACACACACACACACACACACACACACACACACACACACACAGGCAGAGAGACAGGCTCACCTGTCTGCTGAATGAAGGTGGGGGGGAAGCCGTAGGGAGATGTAGAAATCAGGCCTGGAGCTGCTGGGTCACATAAAAGCAATAAAATCTGATTTATTAGTGAACAGAAACATTTACAGCCTCCCATGACCCTGGAGCCCCGCTCACAAGCCTCGTGGTGTGGGTCGTACTGGGGGATGATTTAGCACAACGGGAAAAAGATAGTTGCATATGTGGTGCAACTGCAATAATATACCAATGTATTTTTTATGCTCTAATATAGCAGTGTTGTGGCTTGCTCTACGGGTTCCGCACGTTGACTTCTGAGTACTACGTAACCGGGTAAGAATGTCACTAGAGAGAACACAAAGTTGTTGTTGGTCATATTTTACAAGGATGATATATGAATTTAGACTACATCAAACTATTGTGCATATCATTTGGTTTTTTTTACACAAATCATTTCACATTGGTTTAGTTCAACACATTAATGTGTTACATTTTGGTAATTAATTACTAGTGTTAACTCATTTGTTAATAATAATTCAAATAATAATA
>JAOEHI010010959.1:17294-28931 GCA_025447815.1 Percopsis transmontana
CAAATAATAATAATGGTAGTTATTAAGTTGATTAGTTGTAACCGGGAAGTAATATATGGAAAACTTTGCATAAGCAGCTGTTTCCCTGGTGTGAAATGAGAAGCTGCTAGCAAGTCAGTTAAACGTAGCAATTAGCTAGCTAGTTGTGGGGGGTCTTACTGAAGGCAGCCGGCAGGGTTTGGTGCTCCAGGCTGGGCTGGTTGTCCCCACTGGGCAGGTCTGGCCGGGTGAAGTCGCGACTCTTGTCATTGTTATACCTAACGTTGAGGCTGGTCAGCTTTGAGAAGTTGATCCTCAGTGTACAGCAGGCGTTGTAGATGTTCTGGCCATCTAGAGACTAACACACGGTACACACACGCGCTTATCAATACCACATGCACCGGGCCCAAAAACTTGAGGTTGAGGTTAGAGAAGGTACTTTCAAAGCAAGACCCAAGCATTTGAGCCATATTCCACCTGTCCAGGGAGTGCCATTTTCTATTATTACCTATTGCTTCCCAGACACACTGGAAGTAGGGATGTTACTTCAAAAACAAAAAGGTCACATAATTTACATCTAGTCAAAGTTGAAATGATTTCCTTATTTTTCATGAGTGAATGTAATTTGTAAAATGCTACATTTAGGGTAGAATCAAAAGGAAATGTTTTATGTCTGTATCTACAACAACAGCAGCAGCAACAACTAGGCCATCACAAGAGTAATTTTAGTACAGGAGAGACTTTACAGAAACAAATAAAAAAAATAACAAAAGGAAGGATCAGCAACATCGGTATCAGCAAACGGGCAAAATGATTTTGAAAATATCGGCATGAATCCAATATCATGCATACCCTTCCAACCTTCCTGGAAGGATTGGAAAACAAGGTTTCTTACATATTCTTCCCCTTAGAGACTTTTGCCGGCCCGATTAGAGGAGCGGATATAAAGGGGCAATGTGATTAAGGGCAATATACTTCAGTTAACTGCAGAGATTTTCTCTGCAGTCTGTTCTAGTGTTCACCAGAAGACTGCCAAGGGCCCAGTGTACTTCAGTGTGTTCGCAGAGGCAAAACAGTGGGCGTGGGAGCACCTCATTTGGCTTCGATTGCCACACCGTGCGGTGTCTGGCAAACAAAACGACGAGCAAACGCCAGCAATGTCACATAATTGTGGACATGTGCCCTTTGCATGGGACACGCCTCATCTTCTCTCATTAAAGCGAGCGTCACAGTGAGTATACTAGCATTTGCTTGCAGCCGCAGCAGCTGATTCAACACCAGTTCACATTTGCACACAGACCACATTAGCTTGAAGTATACTGCTAGGTAGAGGGTAAATATAGCCATTTCTTTAAATATAGAATTCATGGAATGTCTTCAATGACTTTAAACAACAGCTGTGCAATTATTTAAACAATTCTGAATCAATATCACGAGGCTTAGACAACGGTAATTTGTACCACCATCTTTGACGTTTAGTTTTTTACGTTTAGTTTTTAATGTGGGGCGACTCTAGCCCCAATTGCATCTACTGCATGCATATTCATTTCAGCCGAGGAGAACATTGTTGATGAAAGATGAAACGATCGTAAGCGGGCTGTATTCAGGTCGGAGTGGACAGCAGCTGGAAAACGATTACATTTATTATTTGTTTTAACAGTATAAGCCTTTTGCCACCTCTCCCATTCTGCCCTCAAAACGACATGGCTGTGGACCTCCTCGTTCCCGTGTTTGCGTTAGACGGAGGACATTTCAGAGGAGAGCCATGGTCTACCTCAAAAGATTCCCGAGTAGCAACAGGGCCACAAGGCTCTGCTCTGTAGGAGGTCGCTCCCATTGGATGCTGCAAGCTGAACAGACAAGCGCCACAAAGTGGAAGTGTGCTGTATCAAAGTGGTGTGCTCCACGTTAACATAGTAACAACATCCCCAATTCACCAACCTCGCGCACGCGCGCGCGTGCGTGTGCGTGTGTGTGTGTGTGTGTGTGTGTGGCGGGCAGTGCAATGACACTAATATTCAAAAGTACACTGTACTTTTACACTATCAGCAGTAATGTGCCAGCAGGCGTCACTTCTCACCATCTTGGCGTGCTGAGCGGTTAGTCCATCAGAGTACTGCAGCAGAGCCTGGAACTGGTTGTTCTTGGTGAAAGTGATGATCCTCAGAACAGTGCCGAACTTGGAGAAAATCTGAGCACACCCATGTTAAAAAGGTTAGCAACACACAGACAAAAAAAAATATCCTTCTTTCTACTCAGATCAGCTCTAAGAATATTAAGCACTTTGCTGCTAGCAATTTTGAAGAGAGTTTGTGCAGTTAGCAATTATTGACCGTTTGAAGAGTGAATGATAACTTTCGAGTAATGTTGTGCAAATGCAAAAGTGAAGTAGCCTTGTTACATGATGCTGTCCTTATTCTAGGAGAATGTTATCTGCTTGCGAAAACTGGTGGTTAACCAGTTCAACTGTTGACAAATGTACTAATTGTGAGTCGCTTTGGATAAAAGCATCTGCTAAATGCTGTAAATGTAAATAAATAATTAAAAATTGTGACTAAACAAAGTTGCTAAAGTGTAGGAGGTATTTGTTACCTGATGCAAGACATCCAGGGTTACTGGGTAGAACGGGTTCTCCACCACAAGTCTCAGAACAGGACTGGGTCCCATTACATTTACGTCAACCCCGCCCACAGACATGTCAATCCCACCCATGGAGACACCACCCGCCTGGGGAGAATTAACCGCCTGCAGGGCGGCCTGCACCCGCTAGAGGGAGAAAAATAGAAAGGGAGAGAGACATAATGAGAAACTACTAAGGTACTCATCTGGCACAAACTGCTGTGAAGGAGAAGGAGGATGAGGAGAGACCAGCACAGACAGGCATGCTACTGTAGCTTTGTCTTTTTGACATCAGTTATTTAAAATGAGCAAACACCAAATTGCATATGCAATAGCCTGTTTAGCACAGAGGGCAGTTGCCACATGTTAATGATGTATTATTATAATTTTTCAGTTTTAAAATTCCATACAATTTTAATAGTAACTACTCAGTGTGATGGGACAGAAAAATAGTAACTAATAAAGAGGTAACTGAGAAGTAATGATTAGTAGTGATTCATAGTTAATCAAGTAAGAATCATTCATTAATACCACAGGTCATTACTGTTTAGCATTCTGCGTTTACGTTTCTTACCATTTACTACCATGTAGGAACGACGTATTTATCTCATTCACAGCAGGTATTGATTGTTTCTCATTAGGTTCCAATTAAGTTACTAAATAACTACTGAGGAGTTTGTGTACCTTCTTGGGAAGTGTTACCATAGACGTTGCATTACAATGTTAGCTCACAGGCTGATATTGTGACACGAGGCATTACTACAGCGTACCAGTTGGTTCGGGGAGTGCTCCGTCTTCAGCTCCTTGTGATTGGAGAACTGGATGTAGATGGGATGATTACGGATGACAGGCGTGACAGAGGAGTAGTAGCTGACCATGGTCTGAGCTGCCTCTTCGCTGCTCATCTCGATAAAGGCCTGCAGAGAGAGTAGACAAACACTGACTACATATACATAAACACAATGTTCTGTTCTTAGTCCGTTTTATTAAAAATAAAAAAGAGAAAAAGTCGGTTTCTATGAAATTATTATTTCCCTAACATTTCTGTTCTCATTAAGCTATGCAGTGGAACATTTCCAAATATATTCCCATAACATTGCCCCACGGCTGGAGGGGGAAAGGCACAGTTGTTGAACACTCTGGTTGACATATTGACGTGGCTCGTAGCCACACACTATTTTTGTTTGTTTTCTACCTAAAAAAACTAAACGGTTACATTTGCAACAGTTAGTGCTATTGAACGCTGGCACCCAGGTGAGAATGTGTCACCCCTCTGGAGAGCACTGATCTCTTTTACATAAAGGCCACATTAGCGCATTGAGGCGATAAATGTGGAAGCAAATCTAATTTCACACTGCCAGATTGTACAACCTGCTTGACCTGGCTGCCAATAATGGCCGGGGATAGAACAAGCCAGTGCCTGGACAAGAGAGCAGGAGAGAATTTATCATGAACCTTGGCACAGGAGACATGGAATGTCCTTGAGGGCATTCTGGGACCATCCAAAAACCAAACATAATTGCCGCTTCCATGGCAACAGGCGTGAGCTGAGGGAGGCAGGAGCGTCCATCCCGCTCACTCCTAGCAAGACAACTCAGTGCCAGGTTGGAAATTGTGGGCCACTCCAACAAAACAGCAAGAGGTAACAGCGATTTGTGCGCAGGGCTCGTCAACCTGTTAAGGTGCGTGTTGACGGGTTACACGGAAGGATGCGACGGTGCGCACATAGAGAGATGTTGGAAGATTTATACATACACTTGGTGTTGCATTTACTCAAAAACAACAAAATAAAAAGGTTAGGCAAGTTTTACAGAAGCGGAGACTGTACTTCGGCCTTAAAGGATACAGGTTAATTTAAGCACAGTCTTCATGGGGATGGACCCCTAACATGCTTCTAGTGTTAATGGAAAATGCAACTCTTTAGAGCTACGTGTCTGATTAACCTAAATTGCCAACATCTTTGCAAAGTCCCTGTTGCACGGTATGATAATCGATGCTAAGACGATATACATTGTTCAGGCCTAGTCTGGCAAATTCTTTAGTGCCAAACTAGTGTCAAACACTGTTAACTGCATCTTGATTCCAAAAATAAGTCACATTATATGTTGGCTGAGTGGTACATTTATTAAAACAAAACAACTGGACTCCTATAAACCAGCCTACATGTCATTTCAAAATAAGATCACGGTCATTTCATAATACGCGCAAAGAACTTTCTAAATGATTATGAATAGTTAGCTTGCTGTAACTTCACCTGGTTCTTAGCCTTCAGAAGCAGAAGGTTGGTGACAGGGCCGAAGGCGAGGCCCAGAGAGACCACCTCTGCCTCGCTGATGTCAGCAGGCAGCTTACGCACGTGGATGACTCTGGAGGGGCCCCCAGGGGCCCTCATATCTCCTTTAAACTTCTTACTGTCACTGCCATTGGCTGAGAGCCATAATAGACACACACACAAACACAAACACACACAAAATGCTAATACTTATATATTAAAAGTTAATATCTGTAACACTCCTACTAGTAATTGCATACAAAACACTAACAGTAACAGAAGTGCCTGGTAATACTTGTATAGGAAGTAATATGACATAGAGGCATTTATAGTAGGCTAATAAATGCAATAAAAGCTAATCTAAAAACAGCCTGTGCATGCGTTTGCATGCGGCCTCACCTGCTGTGCTCATGATAAAGGGTCCAGGGGAAAAACAGGACAGAAGCTCGTCTGGTCCTCTCTGTAGAATAGTTATTAATGCTGTTCATATTTAACATCCACACCGTTACAGAGCCAGACTGTTATCTAATAGATAATGACAGGATCATAATCCATGCCCGTATAGAATATACATGATTAACATCCAGACGGTTAGAAAACTAATGGAAAATACATGATTGTCTGTAGTTCTGTGCCCCTCCCCCGGTCTGCAGACCTCACTGTGCTGCGTAACCCAATAAGACCCAGATGTGACACTGCGTGTGAATGCGTGTGCGTAAAACAACAGCTTGGCCCAATGGGAACAGCACAACAAAATGGTTTTACTGGGGTGAGGCTTGCTGTCCTTTAGACAGACTGGGTTACTATGGCAACACTAGTAGTACCGGTTTGTTAGACTAACTGGCTCTTGCATTGACAAACAATTCATCCAGCCAAACATGAGGACAGACAAGGCTAGAGAACAGCGAGTCAGAAGACAGTGGGAGATTAGAAACAGAATCCTGTTGTAAAAGCGCTGTAGGAATGGGGCCGTTGCCGAGGGCAGCCGTGAATGCCATTTCTTCACCGTGGCAACAGTAACCGGGCTCACCAGGTGAGCGGCTAAGCCCCTCCCACTCTGCAGACTGAGTAAACACACAGCCGGTCAGATCAGCTTACTGCTCCACACACATATATTATAGAGGAGGTCTCCTCTTTCATCAGCCCCGGTCGCCAAGCAACAAGCCTTACAGGCGGTACATCAGATTGAGTTGGGCGTGGCCCGGCCGCAGACCATTTTGGAGATGGTGGGATGTGAAGTTGACTGCTCTCGCTGTCAAGTGTGTCAATGAGAGATTGCAAAGCAGTGTCCGGGAAAGACTCTTCTCACAAATCACAATGACAACAGCACATAATATCCTGGTTCTGCCCTTTTTCTGAAAAATACAGTATTCACCAAGCACTTTCCATGGGCAGTGAAAATGAATATTCCACCAATATTCCAGTTTTCATGCAGCTGCGCATGGACTAATGAATGTAGAACGCCCCTATAAGCATAGCTGGCGTCCTGTTCATAAACCAAAGCAGACTGTAAATGCTATAGAGCAAATCGTTTCTCAAAAACATAGCCTACTTCTAACACGTCTACAAAGCTTTTGTAGTATACATTTTGGAAAAATATCTACATTAACAATTTGTTTTGTTTTTACAGCGATAACATACTACCAGAAAATACTTCACAAACGCATTAGATGTAGGCTATATTTTTCAGAGACAACTGTAATCAAAAGGAGGTTGAAAAATACTCATAGTTTCAAGGTCATTTAATACGGTGGCCAAAGGAATAATTCCTGCCCAAATGTCAAAGCGTGGGCTAATGAATAAAGGGGTTTAACAAAAGGTCAATATCACTTTAAGTTGAATATATATTCACTATATTCTGCAGGTAAACTAGTTACAGGGTTACTAGTTACAGGGAGCGAGGTGTTCAAGGAGGTGCTGGTTAGTTAAAACGTCCTGGTGGGGGGAGGGGACGGGGCACCTGGTTATTGAAGACCTGGAATGTCCTTGAGGGCATTCTGGGACCATCCCAAAACCTCCATAATTGCTGTTTCCATGGCAACATGCGCTCTGAGCTGAGCAGTGTCGTTGTGCGAGTTTAGAGAACTGTTCAGACAGAAGACCATCTCCTGCTCAACACAAAAGCGTGTCAGCTAAATTTCCCTGCCGCTTTAGGCCAACACTGGCCCATTTAAACCCCCGTCCTCTTATTATTCACTAATCCAGATTGCTATTGAAATAACCTGGACAAGTGATCTCCAAAGTCCAAAACCCGTCTTATTCTGCATTCCAGACCACTCTGAAAGTCTGAACCATCTACTAGGAAAAGGGCAATAGAACACCACTTGACATAGAAGTTCCAACAACGAAACTCAGGTGGAAACCAACCACCCCGACTTCGCTCCACTTCACCATCAGAGCCAATTATATAAACAAGTTAAAAACTTTTATTGCTCCCCAATGGAAAATTCACATGAACATAGCTAGATAAAACTGTAATCGTAAACATTCATCTTCAAAATTCCTACAATTTAACTGCCGTATCTGCCCCAACACCAGCCTCCAAAGCTGAGCTGTTTCCTTTGTTTATAAATCTCCAGACAGTGGCGCGCCATGTGGCCAGATGTTGAAAATATCAATATTTCCTTGTAATCCGTTTTCATTGCTACCGAAATAAATCTTCCATTCGCGTTTCCATGCATATCCCAACATTGTGCAGTGCACCACCTAGACAGCAATATAGCTTCAAGCCAAGTATGAGTAGTGCAGTATGTGCACCTGAATATCATTTAGGATATCCAAACGGAATATGCAGTTTATATCACCCATATCAAAATTAATAAATATTGTGTTATTCCCAATAATTGTGGATTGTGAGCATGTATGTAAACAGTGTAGGATGAGGATTTAGATTAGATGTGCAGAAGAGGCCCCTACCTTTAAACAGACTGTGATATCTTGTTGGACGCTGCTGTGAAGAGAAGACCGTATGTTAGCAGCAGAAGCAGGATGCAGGAGATCCCAGTCTGAGGATTAGCGCTCCACAAGACAAGGATTTCTAGGGTTATGGGGATTAATTTAAAAGGCAGCCGCAGGATGCAGAAGACCTTCCTAGCAAGACCGAGGCATACCACTTTAAAAATGTCACATCTGGAAACTCCAATACTACAACCATTAGGACCCATAGTTGTCTGCTCATCCCCACACATCACCACAAATAACGACTTTAGTGCTCCATGTGGTCTACTTTGGTTTCTAGTTCTGGTCTGACAGAATTCGGCCTCAATCCAGGAAAAAAAAAACATATCATTACTTTACTGGAAATCTCTTGAGCCGAGATGTGCTGAATGATATTAAAAGTTACCATCTATTGCCTGGACCAACAATACGGTGTGCACATTTGACAACCTTTCCACCGGGATTTTTTCACACAACACAACATGAGGGGTTCCATTCCCTGTTTAGCTCACTGGATAGACCCAAGGCACACGCAAGCACTAGCCTGTTCCAGCCTAACGGGGTTGTTTAGATCCTGCCGAAATAGAAGTAAATCAACACCCCCACGTACACAACATAGAATAACGCTAGTAATGTGTACATAATACTGTGGATTCCAACTCACTCCACTTCATTGTTCTGCTTTAGAAGCGTAAGGAAGTATGTCAACCATGCATTCAAATCCTCCTCGTTTCCTGCGAGCTGCGAGCCTGGTAGCTGGGGGTTTTACAGGGGTGTGGTTCACGGTGAGACGGGCTGGGAGCGTCTCTCTCTCTCTCTCTCTCCCAGGCCTGACGGATCATTCACAACACACTTTCATCTATATTCTCACTCACATCCGATAGAAACAAATACACACACCCCTAAATCTAGCCACATAAAGACAACTAGCTACCCGAATTAGTAACATCCGACTCATTTTCTCACTATGCGAAACATCAGTAAGGCGCCGACGATAGATCATTGGAAAACGGGTTTCCTGTTGGGTAAAATGTATTCGAACAGGTTTTAGACTATAGCAGGAAACCTCCCACTTGCTAGCAGCTACATGCTAGCACCATAATAGCTGCTAGCTTCGTGTTACTATCGCAACCACAACTTCAAATCATTAACGGCAGCAGCAGGAAAACAACATTGTATTTTTTCCGTACATAAATACAATTCTATAAACCGTGGATCATTAAACAGAATCTGAATATAGTTAGAAAGAATGTATGTACCGTTGATTTTTATTATTTCCAGAGCCTGTAGAATCACGCTTCAACTCTCTAATAATAACAAACTGTCCGAAAACAATGTAGAAGAATTAAAGCTGTATAGAAATATAGAAAGTTTGTCCAGTTTTCTGTCCGATTGCTTATTGTTGAACTCACCCGTCCATCTGAACACGGAAGTGACCGTAGCTGCTTTGGCCAATCAGGAACCAGACACGCCTGATTTATAAGCTCACAAAATGGCGGCCAGGTGAAAGAGCTCCCTGATTGGAGAAAAATAAAAATTTATGGGCTCTTCCGTTAACGGGCTGACGCTGATAGGTCGGGACCAATCGAGATTGCAATCTGACAGGAGAATGCCCGTTTAGAACAAACAAACAAATAAACAAACAAACACGCAAGCAAACAGACAGACAGAGAGATATGTTTGGTAAATTCTTTCTCTCTTTCAAGCCACCCCAAACAGTTCTAGTCAAGTGGCCCCTGGCCCAGCTGTGTCAGTATAGGTGTGAAGGTGAAGCAGAACAAGCCTAAATACGGTGTTGCTCTGGAGAATGATAGGTTCCAACATCACATGTAACAGATTAAAGGAATTAGACAGAGTAGGCGAACAAGACCCGTTCCTGCCTGAATGTCACATGATCCACCTGGCTTTGTGGACACACAATCCAGGCCAATAGAATTTCACTTAGACTTTCACCTTGTTTTATTGTGTATTTTAGCATGAGATAGCCTACCTATTCCCTGAATGTCCTGGAAGGAAACCGCCTTTTCCAGTCCCTTCCTAAATTTCTAACATTTTGTCCTAATAAGGTTGTTATATTTTTTTTACTGTTGGTGTGCTGTTTATGTCCTGTGTTAAATGTGGTCCTGTGAAGCCACCAGAACTGGGACTGAACTGCAAACGGCAGTGTGGACTATAGAATAAGGAAATCTCCTAAGACCATCTAATAAAGAAACTTTAGGAAGGGGTTAGAAAGGAACATGTGACATAAATACTGATACTGAGTCTCTGGTGATAGATACAATATTCTGGGGGAACCTAGTAGAAATTTGACTTTAGCCCACCATGTTAATCTAAGACAGCAGCTACTCTAAAAAAGTTGGTATCACATAACTACAATAAATAATTACTAAGTACCTGCCGTGTGTCAGATGACACACTTGGCCAGAATAAATAATTGACTTCTGAGTCTATGCAACAGACTAAAAGCCTTTGTCTTTCTTTTTTGCAATAGAGAATGAATAATGGGAGCTGTTCTCTGGAACATTTATCATCATTCATCTTCTTTTTCTTCTTCTTCTTCTATTGTCTGGTGTCAGATTGTCAAACTTTTCCACATTACAGGCATCTAAACTATCCAATTCTAATTAAATATGGGCCCATATTGAACCCATAAAGCCAGCCAACCTCAACTCAAACTCTGGTAATAATGTTGATTTGAAATATTTAAAATTTTCTATACGCCATATATGAGTGTTGACATCAAATTCTACCCCTTCTTCAATCAGACAATTTATAGTAGGGGCCTAGATCTGCTTTTCATTAGAGGGAGAGGTAGGCCTTTTAGGGCTAGTATTAGGCTTTAGCTTCGTTATCAGCTAACACGTGGATTATGGTTTGTTCTTCGCACACTTGTTATTGTTGCTGTTACTGGTTTATTGCATAATTTACAAGTTGAGGAACAATCAAAATTTAAGAAAATTAACTAGTGGAGAAATGCGAATCATTCTCACATCATCTGATGCTTGAGTAGCCTATTGTCGCAGCAGACATCTGCGACACCATGTGGTAGGCTATAGAGATAGAAATATTTAAACGGAGATTGTAAATATAGCATAATATCATATTAGAAGTATTTCCACGCAGCTAAATAAGTTAAATAACAGTTAGCCTACATAACACCAGCGCATTTAGGCTACATTTAAATAATATATTTTATAGGCTACTTGGCTATTGAAACTGAATCCAAATTAAAATGGAACTGAATACAGACGATCTTCGGTTTTTATTGTATGAATATTTTTCCTGGGCAAGCAGCAGTTTCGGGTTCCTGTTAAGACAGGTTTAAGCTGCTGGACCAGATGCTTCAACAGCAGTCTCATAAGAGTAGGCCTGCGTGAGTGTCTTCTTGTAAGACACCAAGTTTTTTCACCAGGTTAGATTTCAAGTAGCCTAATTGATTTCTAAAACCAGCCTAAAATGTCCCCCTTCAGATACAAGGGCTTATCGACAAATAGATAGGACTACACGTAGGTTACGTCAAAAGGACACCAACCTCTATAGGCCTACTTAAGCAATATGTGATATTGATTTTATACAACAATTCTACAAGCTTAATTTATTAGTTAACATTAATAACAACAACCAACAGATTGTGATTTGTTTGTTTATTTAATCATTTATTTATTACAGTTTCGCAATTGGACCGTTGCAAAGCAGCACATAAACATTTTCCTGCACACTGGCTTGCTACTTTGTGTAGGTCTACACGTTACCGCAGGCCAGCTGCTTTGTATCATGTACAGTTACAGCTGCTTTGTATCATGTACAGTTATTAGAACATCTGTAAAGCG
>JAOEHI010010970.1:0-10795 GCA_025447815.1 Percopsis transmontana
TGGAGCAGATAGGGGTTAGGCATCTTGCTCAAGGATGCTTACAGGTAGGCCAACTCTGGGGCTCGAACCCACAACCTGCCGGGTGGGAGTACAATTTAGAGTCTCCAGTTAGCCTCACTACTCTGTCTTTGGAAGGAGACATGAAAACTCTGAGCTGATTAACACACAAACATTTGAAATAAGTAAACCTAGCCCTTCTTTCACATATAAAAACTTCACATGTGATCACTAAGGGCCTCCAGCCACCCACACAGGACAGTTGAGTTTCAAAATAGTGAGAGGGGCAGACATTTGGGGTTTGTGCCTTTTTTAAAGCAAATTAATTTTTAAAACGTACATGTGGTGGGAAAACACATATTAAGTGTAGCAGCATTGAAATAAACTACCCCTCGCCCCCGGGGTTATTATTGCATGCCTCCTTGATCACATCTTTATTGCATGTAAATGCCTCTTGACCTTCTTTTGTTGGGTAAAAAGAGCAATAACATGCAGCTGGTTCTTATGCCACCTGTGGGAAATGTGTGTGTGTGTTGTTGGCCTGTATTTGTATCTCTATATCTACTGTATAGTTAGAGATGCAAATTACTGTATGTTTCCATGGTAAGAGAATTCCCATAGATTGCATTAACCAGTCCCGTGAGCTAATTTAGTTTAGTAATGAGCAGCGGCCCCAGCAGACATCATGAAGTCAGCAGGAAACAGGCAGGTCCGCATACTCCTTATGCATATCCCTCGCTACTGGAGCCATCCATGCGTTCCCGTTTCCTGTAGCTAGTCATGAGAACATATCTCCAGGGACATCCTGCCAGCCCGTAGACAACTCATTTTGCAGCATTCGGTATTAAAGCAATCCCCTGTGCTATTAGGACATGCTTGTAGGTTATAGATTTTCTTTTCTGTTGTATTTACTGAAACAGTCTTACTATGTTGAGTATATTCCAATCAATTCACAACAGTTTGATTAGCAATTTAATTGAGTTATGGACATTGCTATGTGTATTGTTTATGTTTGTGTTTTGTCTAGGTATTATGTTTAACTTACACTATTCTCTTCTTCCAACACGCACTGCCTGCCCACACACTTCCTGTTTTTTCTATAAAAATGCAAATTGACCTGGAATAACTTAGCATTTAGAATTCTGTTTAGCAAAATACCACTTGGCCAGGGGTCTTTCTATTTGAACAGGACAAAGCCAGGGTGTATTTTTTCAAGCCTTAATAACCTGACTTAGAGTTGACATGCAGCAAATGAGATTAAATAACAGTCCATTGAGAAGGAAATCTAGGAGTCACTGTGTCAAGACTAATAGTCTACTACTGTAATGGTCTACTCTTGAGATGGTTCAGAATGCTGCTTCCAGAATCCTTACTAGAACTAGCAAGTTTGACCATATAACTCCTATCCTTGCTGATCTCCACTGGCTACCAATTTATCTCAGATGTGACTTTAAGATCTTCCTGCTCACCTATAAAGCAATACTATTGCACCTTCTTTGGCTATAGCAATACTAGCAATACTATTGGCACCTTCCTATTAATCTGAACTAGTGATACCATATGTACCACCTCATGCCTTACGCTCACAGAATGCAGGCTTGTTATCCATCTTTAAAGTTAAAAAGAAATCAGCAGGATTTAGAGCTTTCTCATACCGTGCCCCAGTACTCTAAAACACCCTAGCTGTTGAGGTTAGGTGTGCTACTACTGTAGTGACCTTCAAAATAAAACTTTTTATAGTCAGGCATTTGATCAGCCATAGCTAGGGGTTGCCGAAATGGTTATGCTCCACTAACATGCGTCTCTTCTTTGTGAGTGTCGAGGGGGAGATGCTGCCATGGACCTGGACACTACATAGACAACAATGGCCGGCTCTCTCCACAACCATATCTCCTGCCCCTGCGATGGAATTGCTGCTGGTGTGCCGGCACAATGGATGGTGAACAGACCTGGCTGGGTATTTCATTGTTGCCTACTTGGCAGCTGTCGTATCCTAACCGTTCAAGGAAGGGTTGAATTCCTCCCTCTGTGGTCCCTTCCCAAGATTTCTTCCATTTATTCACCCAAGAAGTTTTTCCTTGCCTAATGGGAGGAATAGGTGAAGGGGGTATCATTTGTTTCCATGTAAAATATAGACGTGTGCAGCCCTTTGAGACTGTAATGTGATTAGGGGCTATATAAATAAACTTGACAAGAGTGACTAACTTTAGTCAAAGACAATTTCTTTTGTGAACATTAAAAATGTTAAGAAAAGCCTGTGGAAAGGTTTTTCCTCCATTAAATCAGCATTTTTTTAGTATAAACTAATAGACTATAAAATTAAGAATGTCTGTGTGTGAAATGTGCTTTGCACAATGCATTTGTAAGGTGTCATATTATCATAAATAATACGATTGTAATAAATGAGGATCAAAGGATCATCCCAGTAGTGAGATGAGATTCACTAAATAACCCTGAATGTAATGAAAAGCTTGACTTTCACAGCATCACACACACAAACACTTCATAGAAGTCATATAGAAATATAGTACTTGAGCAATAAATACTTTTTTATCATATCATTTTGTTACGTTTTTGACAAAATACTGTAGGTTGACATCTTTATATGCCTAATAGCTCTTATTAAATTACCATTGTTAAATTAGAAAATTAACGTAATAAGCTAGATTTTAGGTAGGGCCTATTTAAGAAATAGGTTGTTACTAAAAAATAAAAATAAAAAATTAAGAGTAAGACTAGTAGCCTGGATACAATTTATTGATTCAACCGCAAGGCTAGATCATGCAAATCGTGAGATATCTTCATTTCAGAACTGCCAGCCTTCAAAATAGTTTTCTTACCTAGAAACGTAACTTAACCACAAGTATCCTAACCTAACGCAGAAGTCAGTTAACCTTAAGCTTTAAGTCTTCATTATAGAGGTAGGAAGTGGATGTGCGCGTCTCCTGCTAGGTGCTGTCCGAGCTGACCAAAGCACTTTTCCCCACATAAAACATCACCATTTCAGCAGCATTAGCCTAAACTCAATCCCAGTCATGCCATTGTTGAAGATTTGAGTGCCATTTTCTCATTGCCACTTTTCTCATCTGCATCGGAGAGAACCCGGCTGACATTTCCTCTTTTGATTCTCAGTAAATAATCAGTTTAAATGGACTCCTTTGCTCGGCATTAGTGACTACCTACCAAGAATTAAAGTTAAAAGTCCTGGTGAGGTAGACATGCGTATTTCACAATATAATGTAATACCAAGACATGGTGTTTAAAATCTCTTTATTGAGTTCTTATTCAAACTTCCTGTCAGCTTCCCGAGGGGAATATTGCAAAGCTGGAAATGCTCACAGAGCCCATGAGTCACTAACCAGGCTGTGGTTGAATACAGCAGCAGGGAGAAGAAACCTTGTAGTCCCCATCCCCAAGAGAAGCTCTATTTTGAAAAACAGTGAATGTAATAGGAAGACTGTCAAACACAAATCACATCAGGAGACAGCAATTCCTGATTCAACAAAGTGGTGAAGGTGAACGAATAAGGTAACCAGAGTAGCAGGCATTCATTCCCACTCCCCTGGTTTCGCTGCCTGCCAACCAGTCAGGCATCGCTCCCTATTCAAATATCAGTAGTCCATAGAGTGGACTAGATTTCAATTTCATACTTCCCAAACTAATGTGATGGGGAGCAAATTTAGTCATCTTCATGATACCTCCTCCTAAAATGTAGAATTTATTCAATAGCCAATCGGGAAAAACTAGCAGGCAGCATGACTAGTGGAAAATGAATAACCAGGGGGGCTACAAACAAGTTGTTCCTTCTAAAATACTTATAAAAATATAGGATTTGTTTAACACCGTCTTCTCTTCTTTCTGGTTTTTAAAACTTGGGCTTCACTGAAGCATGTACGCTGTGTAAAGTAAACAAGGTCACTTGAGAACTTAAAGGCAGACGATTAAGAACATAAATGGGGGTATTAAACAAGACATTCTAAGACTGAAGAATTTTTTTTTCACAAATGCCTTTAAAAAAATGTAAATAAAAAAAGGCATCAATTGCATGTCTTGATTATTTCCTAGTAAACAATTCTATCTTTAAACAATTAAAGATAAAACTAGGCAAGAAGAAACAAATCCTGCTGGCCATGAAATTAAAATAAAATACCATAATGGAATTTCTTCCAACAGAATAAGAACTATTCATAGATGGTAGACAGACATGTTTTCATTGTTTGTAGAAACAGCATTCAAACACTAGTGATAGTACTGAAAACCCAGAGGCTCTTATGACAAGCCCATTGGCAGGTCGCATAAGCTTCTGGGCTCAACGCTTAAAAATCCTATAAAGGAAATAAGAGAGAGAAAGAGGAGGTCCGAGCGAGTAAACACCTTCTCTTCCACTACTGTTGCAGTGAAAAATCATAGCAACAGACACCTGTGCTGAGCTTAAAAGCCCCACCCCCTAAACAATGCTTCATGGTTTTTAAACTTTTCAAGATCAATGGATTTAGATAGACTGCTATCAGACTGTTGAATTATCACCAGTGTATTGTGTAACAATACTCTAATCTACGATTTAAACAGCCTACTGACCACAGCATTTGTCATCACCCAAGTAGGTTTAGAAAATACCTCTTGCTTGACAAACACGCTCAAGTGGCTGTGTTTGCAGTAACATTAGACATCAACAATAATAATAAATCTTACAGCAATTCCAATAACAAAATGCATGACATATCACTGTAAAACAAACAAATTCAAATGAAAGACAATTTTCAAATTACCAGGCTTGACTGAAATCCAGGTATTCAAAAATAATGCTGCAAACGTATGAACTATAGCAGCACTTTAGAGCAGCGGGTTTAAAAGTAGGGGTTGTGGGAGTTCTTTCACATTTTGGGTTGGGGTCCTAATTTTTTTTTTTAATAATTTTTTTATTTTATTACATTTTTATTATAATTAACAATTATAAATGTTTGTCTTTAATTTTGCACTGGCTTTCACTATGCTATTAAAGAAGTGGTCAAACTATGAATCCCTAACTGGGCGTCATGTCTCATAAAACACCAGCTTTACAGACATGAAAGGATGACCATGGCATCTAACATGTGACTGAACTTTCCACCCATGCCCATCTCAGGTCGATCTCTGTCCAACATGACAGTCTCACAGTAAAGTGCACTTCATCAGACTACTCGCGAACGCTCGCTTGACAAAGCTTCAGAATAAGCACATACATACGTTTAGAATAGAAAGCAACAAACGTCACATTTTGACAGCCACTTTCTGATCCTGTGAAGGAGCGGGAGATATGTGCATGGAGACGTACTGTGGTTTAAACATGTGCAGAGTTTGTGTCAGAGTCCAACCCAGGCAGACTGTAGCTGAACACATCTGCCAGCAGAACACAGAACAAGGCATCTTTGTATCCATTTAGTAACCAACCCAACAAAACACCACAGCTCTTGCAATGTTATATGTGCAAATTTCCATCAAGTCTATCTCCTCCTCCGCCTCCTATTGTCGTATTACTGACAATGTCTTTACAAGTCTTCAGGACAGGGAGACTGCTTGTTGTTTATGTGCCTTTTGGGTCTGAGCCAACCCTGGATAAAATAGAGATCCAAAACCCTGTCTTCGTCCAGGTTCAGGTCTCTGTCCAGCATGTACTCTCTACTGGGGCTACCTGATACGGCCGTCACTTTTGACAGGTCCCAGTTCAGATTTGGGGTCTGGGGACAGGGAGCTCCAAGAGGATTTGGCACAGGGTCCCAAGGTCGGGCAGAAGGACGTCTGTGTGGAACACAGGTCCCCCGTCACCCAAAAGGCCTCAATGGTGCTGTCCACCCAGGCCTCCAGGGGCTTGCCCACCAGCTGGGCTCTGCGCTGGGCTTCCTGCATGGAGGGCTCCTGGGGAGGAAGCTTTAGCACTGAGCTCAGCTGCTGGAAGCCCTGCTCCAGGTACTGGTTGCCTGGAGGACCTGCATGAAGCCAGCTGTCCTCCTCTGCAACACACAAGAGACATGGTGAGGGACAGAGGAGAGGAGATAAACAAAAGTTAATAGTTTTAGATATGGAGAAAATAACCTCCACATCCAAATGACTTTATGCAAACCACAGTCACCTCTGCGTAGCGGCTCCTTTGCTTTGAAGGCCAGGGGCATGACCAGGAAGCGGACTTCTGCCACACGCACCCAGTTCCTCAACACCCTCACTGCCCAGGCCCCGGGCCGCAGGGGGCGCTGCAGCGGAGGTTTGTACTGGGTGTACTCCGCATCGAAATCTACGCTGATGTCATAGGAGGCTGCCACCACCTGGGCCGGGTCGATCCACACAACGGTGGCTGTCAGGTTGGGTCCCCGAGCCCACTTCTGCACTGCTAGTGGCTCGTCCAGGGGGCCGATCAATCCCCCAAAGTTTCGGAAGATTCTCTCCTTAGGATCCCACTCTGTGCCGATCTGGCAGGGTAACAGGTACAGTTACAACATGGAAATACATGGTTCAATGTCACTTTCTGCATTGACTGTTGACTCTGTTTTTCATGATGAAAACCCCTCTTTGTTTAATTCAAACTTTAGCACAGCTTCACACAGAACTTTAACAAAGCCTTAGACACCAGCTTTACACCAACTTTAACAGGAGAGCCCGTAGGTATAATGATATAAGATACAAGCTGGTGGACTAACCTCCAGGTTCTTAAGCCTCTCAAACTCTTTTAGGTTGTTTTCCAGGACCAGCATGGCCTGAGGCACAGCCCACACCTCCAAAGTCTCCCTAACCTTGGACCCCAGGTTCTGCACCTCCTGACACACCAGGTACCCCTGGAAGCGGTCATCATAGAAGTACAGGTGCACGGATACAAGCTGGCCGATTGGCTCATACCTGCACAGAAGGTGAAACACATAAGCACACATAAGCAGTCCTACAGTATGTTGCAATTGAATAAATACCAAACTCGGGTTACACTGTGAAAAGACTAATACATTAGTTCTCAGCTGACCTGCACGCGTCCACTTTCCTCTGAGCCGTCTTCAGGTTCTTGATGCCCAGGCGAAAGAAAGAGTAGAAAGCAGTGAGAGCCACGTCGCTGAGCGAGGTCACCCCGTCCGCCTGCTCATACACGCACTCCCAGTATGCCTTGATGGCCAAAGTGCCTGGAGCGTAGTGGCCATAGAGGTGGGTGTCCAGGATATCTATGGCCTCCTGGTTCACCGTGGACTCAAACTTGCGAGCGAAGAATGTGGGCCGGGTCAGTTGCTGTGAATAGTAAAAGACCAGACACTTTACAAAGCAGTAATTTGAAAAGCAACTAAAACAATATTGCTCAACTATGAAGGGTATTTCTATTATGAATGGAAATCAATGATAAAGACACCCAACTACTCTCCAATTAATAAATTTTTAAGTCTCAAATAGCCAATTTCACTTCTAATAAGTGAGATCATATGGTGGCGATTTATACATTTGTTCCAATAAAATGAAATTACGTTTGTAGAATGTTGCAACCAATAGTGAAAGATAACATCACTCAATCAGCCAATGGCGAGAGTTCAAAGCAAAATTGATGCACCCTTATATCCAAACTCCTGGCTTCAAGGTGTGCTATGGGTGATGTCAGACACACTACATGTTATGGCTTACAAGTTGGCATAGGGGTTTCTATGTAAAGCGTTCACAGAAAAACAAAAAGAGCCAATAACGAGCCTCAGACCAACATGGTCCACATCCGGCACCCTCACCTGGATCCTGATGAGGTCTTGTGGTTTGAAGTCATTGGGGGAGCAGCCACACCAGTCCACAATGTGCTTGTACTGGCACTTACAGCCCAGCTTACGGTTCCAGTTGGTTACACGCAGGTTGTTGTCCACCAGGGAGTCACACATGTGGCTGTTCCCCAGCACCGTGTGGAAAAAGGACTGTGGAGAAATGCAGACGTAGAACCGGGTGCAGTTATACGCACGCACCTGCTCAAAAAGGATTTCGCATGACGGGACTATGAAAAAACCCTAAAAAGCCATAACCTAATTTCAACACTCCCACAGGCATGCCTGAGCCTTTTAAACAGTCTTATCAACTGTTGATATTGAAACACAACTGTGTCCATGGCTATAGGGGGAGGGGTAGAGTCTAAAAGCTCTGTAGAGGGAGGAGTAGAGAGGAATGCAAGCCACTCAGCACTCAGGTGTGGGAGGGGCATGCGCTCTCCAAGTTTAAACAAAAACCATGTTTTTGTAATGCTGGTTTAAACCAGTCTGGCAGCTTCTCCTGGGCCTTTAAAGAGCTAAGCAGAGCTTGTGTACCTCGGCTGGGAGGAGAGCGTAGGTGTAGAACTGCTTCAGCCCAGACACAAGCTCATCCTGAGAGCCAATGACGTACTCTACGAAGCGGTGAGTAAGAGCGAACCAGTCGGAGCCCCCAGAGACTTCCAGGCCCTCGGGGATGCTGCGCTCACCGAGGCGCCACATGTGATTGTCACACTCGTGGAAGACACGGTCCAGGCCCTGCTTCTTGATGAACCTGAAACAAAGCACACGATGGACTGATTATACTGACATTTAGTAAAAACCCTTTCTCAAAATATTTTGTCTGGTCTGCTCCATTTAATAAATAAAACTCAATTAAGTCCGAAGCAGATTTACAGTATTTACACCAAGTGCATACAAGGAATTTTACTATGTGTATGTATATACTGTATGTATACCCACACACGCACGCACATCTAAAAAAAAAAAAAAAAGCAGTCTTCCACATGATGGTGTTTTGACTTAATTAGCTGATTTGAGCTCTTCTCAGGTCGACATTTCTGTACTATAATTTCTGAGATAAAATATCTTTTCGAGATACTGGAATTTTGATTTCCATGAGCTGTAAGCCATAATCATGAAGATTAAAACCAAAAAAAGGCTTGAAATATTTCACTTTGTGTAATAAATCTAGAATATATGAAAGTTTTACTTTTTGAATTCAATTACGGAAAAAATTATGAAAGCAGGTTCACACTTGGTACATATGACAGACGAAAATGTCTGGAGACGCCGTGGTTATGCTGCCCGCTCTCATCTGTAAGAGAACGGGGCACCAATGGCGGACCTGCCAATTCTGGTGTTCTCTGGCGAATGCCAATCAAGGCTGCACAGTGCTGGGCTGTGAGCACAGGTCTCACTAGAGGATGTTTGGTCATAAACATCACACACCAGTAGCCCACTGGAGGTTATTTTGTATGGCTCTGGCAGTGCTCTTCCTCGCACAAAGGAGCAGATTCTGGCCATGCCGCTGGGTTGATGCCCTTCTACAACCCTGTCTAGCTCTCCTTGTGTAACGGCCAGTCCCCAAGGTATCTCTCTTGAGACTGTACTGGGAGAAACAGCAAACCTTCTGCGACGGCACGTTCGGATGTGCCATCCTGGACTGCCTGTTGAACCCGCCTCATTCTACCAGTAGGGACAAAGACATTAGCAAAATGCAAAAGTAAAGAAGAATCACTCAGAAATGATAAGGAGAGAACAATTGTCTGTGGCCACCTCCTGCAAAACCATTCTCTTTTTGGGGGTTGTCTTGCTGTTGCCTCTCCAGTGCCCCTGTTGTCACTTTCATTTGCACCAACACAGGTGACATTGATTCACAATCAATTATGGTTCCTAACTGTACAGACTGCTATCCCTAAAGTTTAACTGACTTGGTGTTATACTGTGATGATTACGTGTTCTCTCACACACACACACACACACACACACACACACACACACGTCCTGGCACTGTAATGGTGGAATGACCTTGGCACCGGCACGACGGAGGTGGTTTTAAAGCACGCGGGGAAAGCTGCCTGGGCTAGTGACAGATTAGATATATCAGTCTAAACCTCAGTCAACTGCACAGCACAGGCCCCGAGTACGTGTCCGGGGATACCATCAGGACCAGCAGCCTTACGTGCGTTAGTCCTGCTCAGTGCCGCACACACACATCGGTGGGGGAGAGTGTAAGGGGCTGGTAATCTGCAAAGACCACAGCCTTGATGGCCACCTCCTTGTTGTCCCTATCAAAGCGGCCATAGAAGTGATTCAGCTCAGCAGCAAGGAGGTGTCGTGACAGGGGGGGGTGGAGTGAGTGGTTTTGTAATCTGTGATGGCCTGGATGCCTTGCCACATGCGTCGGGGGGTCAGAGTTGTTCTTGAAGTGATCCTCAATCCTTGAAAAGGCAATCCTAAGCCTTTTTGATGCCTCTTTTCAGGTTAGCCCTGGATGAGCTATAGGTTTGAGTATCACCTGATCTGAATGCGATTTTTCGTGCCTTCAGCAGGAATCTGACCTCACTTGTTCATTCATGGCTTTTGATTAGGGAAAATAGTAATCCGTTTGAGGGTGGTGACACTGTTGATGTTTGAGTTGGTTCTGGGTGGCCTGAATTGCGAACATTCTCCAGTCAGTCTTTTCAAAACGCTGCTGAAGTGCCGAGTCAGCTCTGAGTCAGATATTCTAAGTTAGCTGAGCAGTGACTCTCGGTGATAGTGGTGTCCATTCACCACATTTTGTTGACATAAATGCACAAGCCGCCACCTCTGGTCTTACCGGAGTCAACAGCTGTTCTATCCGCACGGAGGAGGCAGCGTCCAGCTAGCTCGATAGAGCTGTTGGGTATTCCGCTGTTAAGCAAAGTTTCTGTAAAAATCATGATCTTGCAGTCCGTAATCAATCTGTGTGTGGTGATCCGCAGCCGCAATTCATCCATTTTGTTTGCCAGCGAGCGAACATTGGCGAGGAAAAAGCTTGGAAGAGCGAGTCGATGTGGGGTTCGCTTTAGCCTCGCTCGAATTCC
>JAOEHI010010970.1:10895-32835 GCA_025447815.1 Percopsis transmontana
CCCCTGCGCCGACATTTGCATGTCCGTTTGAAGATCCCTCCAGTCGGTGTGGGGATGTTCGAAGGTGCCGTTGGTTTAGCAATCTCTGGAAGTACGCTAATAACGATGTCAAAATTGCAGGAACCGATGTTCAAAAGTTCCTGTCGGGTGTATGATATGTATGCTATGTATGCTATGATATGTATGCTAGGCTGTTTTTACCAAAAATACTTGAGATGAACAAGCATATTAGCACTAATTTGCTAAATCTGGAGAGACGCGATGCGTTCGCCCCTCTCTCTCTCTCTCTCATATTGCGGTAAGGAACCTATATAGTACATATATCTCATGTTTAGAACTACACATAAAATGACAATGCAGAGCTTAGCCTCCCAGTTACGTTCTTGGTCAAGTCACTAAATCCATCCTTTAAATACTCTTATGCCCCCTTTCACAAGAAGTTTGCAGAATGTCAGAAAGTGTTTAGAGAGCATTCTTCGTATATCAGCTTAATGGAAACCAAAGTCCCTGGTAACTTAAGAGCTGACAGATGTGTGTGTCACCCCTCACCTAGCGTTTTCTCTGCCGTGGGACTTAAGGAAGTTCTTGTCTCTGTGCCGTGACAGGAAACCCACCAGCTCTTCGTTGGTTCTGTAGGAGGGCCGCGAGATGGAAAAAGATGAAGAAAAGGCAACATGATTAGCTGGGGAAAAAAACGCTGACTGGAGTGTAGTGTGTGTGCTCGCACGCGCGTGTGTGTGTACGTGCGTAGCTTGACTGTGTGTATCCAAGCCCCTTGGAACAGTTGAGAAGAACAGGAGTGTAGGCAAATGTTTTGATAGAGCAGTAGTGGTTCTCAAAGGACGGGAGCCCCAATTTCTAATTATGTTTGATGATCTTTAAATGTACACATCTCCATTGTGTTATAGTGCCCCCAAAAACCCAAATATCTGCCCCCAGCTCGCTGTATAAGTTTCAAACCCAACTTTGTGCGTGGGTGTAGGGAGGATTAGTAGAGAATGGTGTCAGCCTATGTGCACTGTAAGTGGGAGGAGTAGAATGGAGATGTTAAGAACTCAGGTGTTGGAGGGGAAATCCAGCCAGATCTGATCAATACAAATAAAAAGCCGTTTACCGCTGCCTCTGTACATCCCCGACCAAAACAGTCCCATTAGTGATGCTACCAAGCTAACCTTTCGGTTGTGAAAATGCTGTGGCCCTCCTTTATTGTGTTCCTTTACTAGTCAATTTACAGTATGTCACCAGAGGGCATGAATCAAATCCCATAGCAGCAGTAGAAAGCTAAGCCTCCAATAAATAAGGGACAATGCAGAACCAATCGAGTAGTTTACCTCAATACTTACAAGTAGCAGAGAAGAAATATAGGCAACTGCATGTACAATTATAACACTTAACATATTTAGGCTACATTTGAATGCAGCACAGTATATATAATGAGGGTAAGGTAGCCAGTGTAGGAGTACACTCCTATTTCACTTCAGTGTCACTGAAAAATAGGATGCTGCTAAGTATGTGGTGAGCATAACATGGTTTAGGAAGCCATTTAGTAACATGGTTTAAGAAGCCAAATGTGTTGAGATTAACCAACCTGGTGGGGAAATCTGTGGCGCTGAGGTTAATGAAGAAGTCCCACTTCCAGTCCAGCATGGAGAGCAGGTCCTGCATGCTGCGCAGGTAAGCCTTCAGAAGGCTGGCACCTCCCCAGATGGTCACCATGCGCCAGGGTGTCGTGCGCACATTGGGGTACTGCTGGGCAATCTGCAGGACTTCCCTATGCATGTAGCTGGACCGCTGACGGAGTTCACAAACCACAGCCAGACGGTTAAACAAGGGGAACATTTTGTAGAAGCATCAAATGATAATTTAGCATTGGCAGCATTCTGCATTAGTCAGATTTGCTAGGGCCCCCTGTAAAGGCACCGAGTTGGCTCACAATGAAACAGAATATCCTCTGGGAGAATCAACCGCACAGTGTGTGTTGTGTGAAAACCAAAGTATTAGTTTCAAATTCTGCCCTTCTAAAACAAAAAAGACAAACGTGACTTGACGAGGAACAAGAAAAAAAAAAAAGAAAAAAAAGGGATTAAAAGCACAAGTTTAAAAATAACATTGCAATGTCAAAAAGGAGTCAGGCTTTACACCACAAGACGCTAAGGTGGATGGAGGTAGCGCTGTGAGACAGTATGCAGCAGATGAAAAAAGATGGGAGTGTAGCAGTCTTAAATCACAGCCACCTTAGTCGTATGTTCAGCAGAAAACAGACAGCATGAATAATAAAAAAAGAAAGGGGGGGGGGGGTGCTGAAGGGTGGGCGGGGGCAGCATAGCCTGCCCTGTTTCACTGCAACATTCCTTAAAACAGGCCCTTCCCCAAAGAGACAGATGAGGTTATGCTGGCCAGCGTGTCTAAAACGGTGTGCATTGTGACTGTCCTACTGAATTCTCATTCATCACTTCCCGTTTTCTCGCACAGTCTATGCTTCCGCCGAGCCTCTCTGTGGTCCCCCAGCAACTGTTCGAGCCACCTCCCAGGAGCCTAGCTAAACGGGCTCTCCTGCATTACAGGTATACACCGACCACCTGTTGCTATATTTCCTCAGTACCATTCACACCTGGGAGACCTCTACCAGTGATAGCCTTACCATTGCCTTGGCAAGGCGGGCCGCCCCGCAAAAGTCATCTACCACCCTGCCAAGGTAAATTGAATTTTTACATTTTAAAACTATGGAGGAAAAAAAAAATTCCGGATGGGATCCGGCTTGGCTTGAAGAGCCCAAATTTGAACCCTAGGTGTACATGACCAATCGTCCGATTGACTGTTAAGCGTTACCTTTCAAATAATAATGTAGTGAAATAAAAGTAACGATATGTAAAATAGTATGCTTTTATCTGTCTAGCTATTGATATAGCATATAAAGCATTTCAAACATGAATAGGGTAAGAAACAAATCCTTATGTGCAATACTGTTCGCACTACATGTGATCAGTTGTACACATAAGTGTACTGCGACCAAATTGGTCTGTGTTTTAGCCCTACACTTGTTGGTGTCGCATTGCGTTATATTTACATGGAAATAATCTGTTTGCATCCGTTACTGTAATATCCAGTATTCTTTATATATTTGTTCCTGCAATATGTATATTATGCTATAATAGTGTTATTAGGTCAACTATCACTAGGGGTGGGTATTGGCAAGGACTTCACGATACGATACGCATCACGATACATGACTCACGATACGATTACATGACGATACATTGCGATATTCCACATAGTTCACTGAAAATGTAAAAACAGAGCTGAAATACCACACATCGGCTTTATATTTTTAAGGAGCCGCTGTCATTTTGTCAGCTGCGTCCGTCATGTTGCATCCAAATTTCACTCTACCAGAAATGGGGGACATCAATTCTAGGCAACTAGCCATACTGCGACATCTATAGGAATGGAGGTTGTAGTTCACACACCGTTTAAGACATGAACGTTAAAAAAAAAAAAAAACTTTTTTTTTTATAGAATCGATTTTTGAGCTGGAAATCGATGTAGTATATCGCAATACATTGCTGTATCGATTTTTTTGCACAGCCCTAACTATCACATTGCTGTATATAACCTATTAAACAGATTATGCCACTGTTATTCATACACTGTTTATTTGTTTTATTTTATAAACTGAACCTTCAGACCTATGAACCGGTGTATCTGTGATAACAATCAGTGCATAAAATAAGTTCAAACTCTCACGCAAGCTCTTGAGACATTTTACTTGAAACCAAGAAAACTGAAGTGTGGGGATGCAAAGGGCTTAACGTGCTAATGATGTTTCGGTATCGATTTCGGTATAGTTAGCTAGAAGCTTTGTGAGGGGGTGAATTTTCTGGTGTAGGTTAATACGCGTATATAAATATGTAAATTATTAATAAATACGAAAAGTAAAAAGTAAAGTAAATACGAATATAATTGTACTTTATTGTACTAGGATATTATTACATTTGGAGGTATCATAAGACTGTTGAGAGGCAGCGTGTTAGGTCGTCAAGGACAGCGACATGCGTAACACAAATGTAGGTTGCGCATCTCGCATCACATACACAGCGAATTAGAACTCTAGCTAATTAGAACTATTGGCCTTCTCATGTATGTACATATATTCGCTGCATGGTGCGACATTATGCTACGCCAAACCATGCAAATTGATGTTCCACCATCAGTAGCTTTTCAGGGCCTATCAACCCATTTGCAAAAAAATCAAGGGGGAAACACTGTCTACCCCAGCATTACCACTCAAAACTCTGTCTCTGTCCTCCATGTGCACACAGCAGAACTTTCCTCTACAGCAACAGCTATGAAGAACCATGTAAGACTGGCCTTATCGTCCCTACCATAGTGTGACACCAGAAGGGTAAATGTATCATCTGCAATGGAATGAGACACGGTCTGTGTGAACATAATATTGGGCTATTGCATTTACCATGGTTAGCTTCAACTACAATAAGGCATTACAGTTACCTATTGCTTTTCAAGGGGTTACTGTAAGGGTCGGACCACGATGATTTCAGATCTCTAATTACCTTTAATATTTGTCTCCTCTCTCCCTTCACTAATTCCACTTAAAATCTTTCTTTCTTCTCTGCTGTACTCTCCCTACTACCCTCAACTGAACAATTCCTCTTTCCACCGACAACGCAGCCTCCACTCTCACATCCTCTCGACACCCTCTGTCCACTCACTACTCACTCAGCCAGCACGAACCTCTCCAACTACCCCTTTGATGTCTGAACCTCTATGAGCTTGTAGAACAGAGCTTAGATTGGCTGAGAGTAAATGGAAAAAATCTTAATGACATGAAGATCTCACATCCTACCACCACCTCCTCCTCTTTAAATTCACCTCCTCTGTTTCTGCTATCAAAACTACATTCTACCGGACCACTGCCACCAAGCCCAGGAAACTGTTCTCTGTATTTTCTTTCCTCCTCACTGTAACCAACCAGATCCTTCTATCGACCATCACCCAGCTAGGAATTGCCCACTCTGTGCTCTCCTCGTTTGAGTCTTATCTGACAGATCGCTCCTCTGGAATGGACACCTGTCCAAACCCTGCCCACTCAACACTGGGGTTCCACAAGGGTTGTTGTGTGGGTACCCCTACGGACTCTCCTATCACTGCTATGCCGACGACACCAAACTCTACTTCTCAAACAAATTGTGAAGGCTTTACTATGAAGTCTTCTAAGACAACCAACTTTAAATTATTAATAGGGATTTTTTTATATTTAATCAAAAATTCAATAGCTTCAATGTTATTTGTGGTTGTACAGTTCATACACGCGTCATTCAATTTAATTTTCATATTCAAGTACAGTAAATTACTGTAAACCCCCATCCCTAGTAATAATTGTAATAAATTAATGTCGACTGTATCTCACCTTGTCCACGTGGATGTAGTAGTAGTGGTCGCGGTGGTAGATGGCTTTGATGAGGCGCTTGAGCTGCCTTGCAGCTCGCCCATGGACCATCAGCATGAAGCAGACCCTGACAGGATTCTCCACCCTGGACAGGCTGCTGTCCAGCTCATCGCCTGCCTGCATGGGACTGAAAACACCTGGGAAGGGATGAGAGAAGGAAGCGACATGAAGAATGGGGTGACAGAAGACCCAATGCGGTGAAAATGGTTTTTGGAATAATCAGCTGGTTGTTAGATAAAGTAGTACTAATAACTGTAATAAAAGTAACGGTGATACATTATGTGTTACTACGTATTGTGTAAAGGCTCAAAGTTTGAAAACCACTATAAGCACCATTAGCTGTTTTTTTTTTTTTTTTTTTTAAATCAGTGAGTGAAATTTAGCTTAATAAATCATTAAGAATGTCCGGTGTCTGCAGTGAGCCAACAAACCTGTAAGAGTGGCCAAGACGAGAGGATGAGGGAGGAATAGTTTAACAGATAACATCTTTGTACAGATGTGTGGTCTGCATGATCCATCAGCATAGCTGATGTTTGAAGATCGTAATAATTTCCTCCCAGCCCGAAAAGACACTGCACATGTGCAAAGTTCCTGTTTACTATTTCAGCTGACTGTCACTTCATTAAGACGTTTAGGGAAAGGATACGATCTTCAAACTCATTGTATTGAAGGATTATGCAGAATGGCTGTATATGTAAACAGAGAAATGTATCCTCCTCGGCCTTCTCAGGGTGGCCCCAACCCTCACTTTAAGAACCCCTAGGTGTAGACTGTAAAAAAAACTTTCCCACCAGTCAGGGGGCAGAACTGGGGCAGAGCCTGAGGCATGAGCTGTCCGGCCTGGTGCTGGCATACGATGTTGGCGATCTCCTGGCGGCACTGCTGCGACCCAGTGCGGTGCAGCGCGGACAGTGCATCCTTGCCCATTATGTCACATTTAGGTACAAAGTCAATGCTGGGCACCTGGGGGGCTCCCTCTACGCTGCCAGGCTCCCCGGGTACAGCGGGAGGTGCTAACCTGGCCCCGTCTGAGCCGCCTCGCGTCTCGCTGAAGTTGCGGCTGCTAGAGGGGTCGTGGGGGGCGGCATCCAGGCCGGCTCCCGTCATGCCATGTTCTTGTCCACTTTTCAGCCGGTTGTTGGGCTTCCCTCGGCGGTTGGTGCCTCTCCTCAGTGCACTGGCAGCTGTGGTCCCTGTCCTCTCCAGCCTGGCACTCCATCTACTCCCACTCCTCCCCTGTCTCTCCCAGGGCACTGCGTCCCTCTTGGGGTCCTGGTTGTTGTGGTCGGGCAGCTTCGACCTCCTCGTCTTCCTCTGTATGTGTGTGAGAGAGAGCAGAAGAGAGATATAGACTCACTGAGAATGACATGAGAGGAAGAACTCCACCAAGACAAAACACACAGTAGCCCCCGAAAGAAGGATGCGTTTACGGTGTTTTGTTTTCTCCTTTGGTTATTATTAGCAAAGCCTCTACCTTTTATGGGGGTAAATTAGGTAAAGCAGAGGCCAGGAAGAGAAGTTACACTATCTAAATATGCATAATAAAGCAAGTGTTTCTCTGTAGGAACCTCAGTCACTCTCTCACACACACTCTAGAGTCCTTTTGAGACCACTACAAGGTTGTGTGCATGCAGGAGCGTAGAGTAATTACTGATGCCCAAAAATGAAACGATAGCAATCGCAATGGTGGTTCTCAATCACACAGCCTGTCAGCTATATAGGAACCCACTATAATGTGCATTTTAAATACTGTATTCATTTAGACAAGAGTTATCAGACCTATATTCTGGTTCTCATTTCAAATGTTCTATCCTCATATTGATTATGGGCGTCTAATTGCATTTACTAAGGATAATGTTTGGCTGTTGTTAGGGGGCTTGTTGTGGTGACAGATGAGATAGGTGTGCGAGTCCCTAAACTACAACTTCCTTATTCCATCCATTACAGCCCTAAATCCACTAACATGTTAAAACATGACCCTCTTATTCCTGAAAAATCAAATATAAAACTGTAAAGATGTCTAAAATGTCATCTTTATAGAGCTCCTAGAAGTAACAGTCTCCCACAGATGTGTGTATGCACTGTAAAGAGGTTAAATACGCATCAGAATAAAAAAAATAAATAAATAAATAAAAAAATAAAAAAAGGTACTGACCTAATGGCTTGATAAAAGTTTAACATAGTCAAACTAAAATCTGTCTTGTTACTGGATATTTGAGGCGGAGCTACAGAAATAAGCAGCCTGACAATTGTGACAAATGTGTCTGACAAGACTGTTCTAGACGCAAAGCTATTCTTATCGCCAGGCTTATTGGCATTCTGATTTCTTACGCTGTGTTTCTGTAATACGCTACATTCTAAAAAGCTACAAGCACTCCGTCATGTAAAATGGGAGCAAACAGCAGCTCACCACACAGTCACTAACTGGAACAAAGAAATGGGTCTCCAAAAACAGAAGGCAATGAAAAAGAAAAAGTGGAGCTTTTTGGCATTCTTCTTCGGGCCAAACAATAGCATAGCTGTGGCAGGCCAGTTCATTGGATTATACAAATCATAAAAAGACTGAAATATGCACTTGGAGACGGGAAAAGATGGACAGTGAGCTTCCCGTCTCAGACAAAGTGGTAGAATGTGGGTCTGATTGCCACACGGTGCTAGCATGCCAACAGTCCAGAGTCTGTGGAAACAGAACCCGGCCTGGGCCAGCACGGTAGAACCCTGCCAACCAGTGCAGTGAGTTACTGTGTCTATCACACTCTCAAACCCCAGAAGCACCCAGTTACATACCGTTCATTGCAGTGTTGGTTTATTCGGTTTAAAGAGACAACTTAGATACACTATAAGTGCACACGTCTCCTGCGTTGACTCAGTACAGAACTGTATTGTAATCTGAACTTTTATGTCGGAAAGAAGCCCCGCCCGCGCAAGCCCCGCCCGCGCAAGCCCCGCCCGCACAAGCCCCGCCCGCACAAGCCCCTACGCTTCTGGCTAGCGTTATTCTCTGGTTTATACAAAGTTTATTAATTCATTCTGAACGTGTCGCGTGACCATATTGCACCAAATGCGACACTGCACTCCCTTGGATCCTCAGCAACACACCTGTTACGTGTGAAGTCAATTTGGTGAACGACATAATCATAATACAAACAGACAAACACACAGAGATTCCCACCTTTATTAGAGAGATGTACATACTTTACATGTTATTAATGGTGTTTTACAATTGGTGCTTTGGCAATAGTGATATTAATGGAGCAGAATTAAGAGGCTTTGAGAAGCACTGGCTGAAGTAATTACACTTCTGTTGATTTTATGTTGATCAAGAAACTTTAAGCTTATAGGCCACCTGCATCATCTTCACAGCTTTTTAATTAACGCCATTGTGTCAAAAATGTATTTGAATGCGAGCCAGGCAGCCTCTTTACATTCTAATAAGACTAGAGGGAAGCCATATCTACCTCGTCATCTTCTAGAGCAGGGATCAGTGGTGGCTGAGGACAGGGTGAACGGGGAACATAGTGTCCTTTTATGTGCGGGGGCTTTAATAAAATGCACGTGCATGTGTGGTGTACGCACGGCCTTCCATTGATGAGTTAACACACATTAACACACGTTAAAAACAGCACCGCTGAGCAGGGACGAATCCAGCCGCGTTGACACGCCCCACCTCGCTAAAGCCTCCGTGACTGAACATGCACACGGACGAATGCTCTCCGCTCAGAACCTACAGGGATGATTAATGTGCATTCTTGTAGAATATACCTCCTGAGGGAGGAAGCAAGCCAAGGGGTTTGGGATAACGCAGTCAAGAGACAGAGGTCAAACAACTCCTGCTCTCAGATGGCTCACATGTCACATTTGCTGTTTAAGTCTACCCAAAGGAAATGGATTAATTAGCATCTAGTATGTAGTATAATGTTGTTTGTATGTACTGAATCATAAAGGGCCACTGAAACTTGAATATATTCCATAAAGATTGCCATTCCCACCATTCTAATATGTTTACAATGAATGCTTGAGAACAGCACTGAAGGCTGTGCTACTAACTGGTTATGGGAAGAGTCTGATCTATCAGTTAGCGCCATTAATAGCAAAGAATATGTGGCAGAAAATCCTTGTTGTGTCGCCATAACAAGGATTAGTATTGTAGTTTGTTATAATGTTGGTAACATGATTATAGAAATGAAATAACAGTACATTTGAATATTAATTTATAGCACACAACTTTCTGAGCCTATTTTTAGCAGGTGTCGGCTCACTACCCAGTATGTCTGTGTCTGCACTTACTGAAACATTAGGACTGGTTACCTACTCACCTTCAACACAAAAAAGGACAAAAAGATCTTCCTCAATTCTCCCAACTGCACGAAAGCATCTGATGCATATTCTAATTGAACATTCAGGTGTTGGAGCTAATACAGGTATTGAAGCTAATATAACACCTAATTCTGCTATTTAACACAACTTACCCGTCGTGCTAAATATAAACTTTGTGTTCGAAAAAGTACCCTTTACCTGGAGATTTGTCTTACAAAGACAGAAGGTATCATTACGAGACATTTTGCCTAAACTCGATACTGCGAGTTGGTTACTGTTTACATTACTACACGTTTCCGTTGACGCTCTAGCTGTCATTACACATTCTGATTGGTTTGAGATTAGGGGTGGGCAATATATCGAATATACTCTTTCCTGCGCTAGTGTGTGTGTGACGTATATAGGTGAGACGTGTGTTTGTTATGTCAACTCGTTTGTTCTCCGAAGCATGCTAGATTTTGCAAATCTCCACATGATATAACCCCGCACCCACTCACCCGTTTTCCAGCGCAACATGAAGGAATACACGGGGCAAGATAGGAACGAGGAGCTGGTTTGTAACAAGAAAACCAATGGCTCAATAATTTGGAGATGGTTCAGGTTAAAACGGTCGGATAAGCAGCAGGGCAATATAATATGCGTGCAATATGAACATGTCGCAACAAGTGCTGGAAGCAAACAAATCTCTTCCATTATTTACAGAAGCGACATAAACGGCAGTACAAAGACTTAATCTGAAAAGCCATAACCTTCTGCCTTAAAACATAGCGCTTTGCACGCTTCATTAACTTGGGTGTAGCCTACCCTATGAAAAGGGAAGTGCCACTTGGCGAGATATAGCCTAGCGGAGGCTAGTGTTCCTTGCACAAAACCCGAGAGGGCTACAGGATTACACAAGGAAAGTTTGTCTCGTAAAGAAGTGTCTCAGTAGAAAAATATGTTTACATATTATATATTATTTGCACAGATGTATTTTTTCTTTTTTATATATAATATATAATAATTATATATTAATTATAAACATTTTCATTTGATATTTGAAAAGTTGTGTATCTTGTTCAGCAGGAAAAGAACACCTGTATGTTTACTCTTTAAATCAGTCTGTTATGTTAATAACTGAATGAGTATTTTTAGATATATAATTTATGTAATTATTTAGAGAGAGGAACCCTGTATTTGCACTTTATTTTGATCAAAGTCTTATAGATAAAGGTGTAAGTGACATCTCACATGTAGCTGGCTTACAACTGAGAATTTAACCCACATTAAAAAGAAAATCATCGAGATATATATCGTATATCGCCATTCAGACCAAAAATATCGAGATATGACTTTTGGTCCATATCCAGCCCTAGTTGAGATTAAGGTAGTCCAATCATGTGTAAGGAAGTCCGATTGAAATGTATTAGCACAGACTTTATGACAAACTTTTTTAATGGAGGAGTGGCAGACTGATATTTATGGAGGAATCAAATTGGAGCTCCCGAGATCAGGATGTTATCACAAGACTAGGCGTTACTTATCAGTTTGGTGGAAGGTTAGGTTTGCTCTGCATGTGATAAAAACAATGGTAGTGTTCCCTCAAATTTCACTATAAATTCTAGAGGCAGCATCTCTATCAATGTCTGTCAAAATTATAGCAAAAATATGCAGAGGGGGCCAGATCTACCAATTAACTCATTTAGAGGCAAACTGGGTGAGTCCAGGGCACTGCCTCCAGGTAGCGTTCCAGGTGTGTGTGAGGTATGAAGTTAGATTCACATAGCAGAGCTGGCTAAATTTGCACCAAGTGTACTATAATGATATGAAACTGAAACTGCCTCCATCACTTTGTAACTTCTATTTGAAAGGTGCTATATAAATTATCAACATTAACCATAATGTACACTCATATTTTACAGGCTGGTGATACTTAAGACTTGTAGCAATGGTTATGCAGACACAACAGTGGTAAAATGCTTGGATATGGAAGATTAGTAAAACATTAATGGACATCCAGAGGAAATCCGACTAGAATATGCCCACTCAAATCAAGTAAGAGATACATCAGAAAATTGCATCACTTGATTACAAACATTCGTACTATGAATGTGACATTAATGGGATAATCGTCCATGTTTTCTGCATTCTATACTGACTCATGAGTCAGTAGTCTACATCACGAATCTGACTTCAGACGAGATGTGCTGACATATGCCACCGTCCCGACGAAAGGATTCGCTCCAGTCCAGTCTGAAGTAGTTAAATAGTCTAGTCAGTGACAATAACTTTATTGTTATCGGAATGTAGAGTTAACAGCTCTCGTTTTGATGGCCACGGGTGACAGACGATGTCAGTGACGGAGACACAGCCAATACGGGACAGGTTCGGTTCGGTGTTTGGCGAAAAAAGTAGGTTCGCTACTTGGGCTGCCAACGTTAGCTCGCTTTATTACAGTAACGTTACATACAGTTAGCCGACCTAGCGGCTAACGGCTAATGACGGGATTTATCCCAACTGAGTATCGCGGCGGAACAAATCCAAAAAGCCGGTTCTCACCTCTGCCTCGCCCTCCTCCAAACTCCTCAAACTCCATACCACCAGTCCCTGGATCAGGAGAATGGTTAAAGCGACGGCAATCGCTAGTTTGTAACGTCGGAGGAGCTTCTGCACTCGAGCGCTAGCCACCATTTTCCGACTCCTCCAATTGACTTCACGGGCCCGCGCCTACTTGCGCGCTCCAGTACTCAGTGACGCTGCACCTTCAGGTTGCTAAAGTTAGTATTTGGGTCCTTTAGTCATCTTAGTGTTTTGTAAAAAAACAAAACAACACATCACACCTTCATTATATAAGTCAGCACAATGTTTACGTCCTTAATGTGCAATTCCGTCCCTTAGATTTGTGTATATCGTACAATTTAAATTTGCCATTGAAACCCATTGCTGGTAGTATGCCGGGGACATAAATCCCAACAAGGGGAACATTCGTCGTATAGTTAACGTTAGTCATACAAAAACAAGACATTCTGTGTTTTAAGGTTCTTTGTCTGGGCCAGGGACAGACCCCCAGCATCTCCTAGGTAACGCGGCTACAGGAATGCGGTGTCTGCAGTCTGAATCCCATAGCGTGTCAGATCAGACTCGTCCCTAGCCTAATAACGGAGATAATAGCCTACAAATCTGGTGTCTTCGTGAAAATGGACTACAATGTTTATTTTAGTGTTTACTTATTCTATGTTTCACATTAAACTACCCTTTGGATTTTCATAATGTGAAACATAAAAAATCCTTCTTTCAACTCTGTTAGATCAGCACTAAAAATGTTAAGCACTTAGTTAGCTATTATTGACTGTTTGAAGAGTGATAACTTTAGACTATTGTAAATATCAACTGTTGTGAGGAGCGAATGATACACTTTCGAGTAATGTGCAAATTCATAGGTGAAGTAACCTTGTTACATAGCCTAATGCTGTTAACAAATGTAGGCTACTAATTGTAAGTCGCTTTGGATAAAAGCGTCTGCTAAATGCTTAAATGTAAATGTAAACACATTGTAGTATTTTACGTTATAGCCTATAACTAGGATTTATGCTGGTCTTGTCAATTAGCCAGTAATAAATGGATCGGCGTATGAAAAGTTGCCTACTTGGGAACTGGTTTCTCTGCCACTATGGCATTTCGAGCCCTGCTATCGAGTCCCGGTGTAACACTAAATTATGTGACAGTTGAATTCTGTGGTTGTGGTTCTGAGGTTGCTGTTGCACATTTAAACGCTGATTATTATTGCTTCTTTAGAAGGAACGAAGCATTAACTGGGGGTCTTTCTTCTCGTTATGAGCCCCTCTGTGTTTGCTAAAACGGTGGTTAGGCTGTATTTTTTTTTATAATGCAACAAAAATATTATTTAAAACGTTTTTTGATTACTGTAGTTTATGAAATAAACTATCAACCAACAATCAGAGGCGCTCGTAACTACAAGAAAGATGCCAATGAGAAGCAATAACAGTCAGCGTTTAATATGCAACAGCGACCTCTGCGGTCACAGAATTCGACAGTCACAGAATTTGGTGTTTGGTCCTGGTCCCTCGACGTCACGGCATTTGAAGAGGGCGACAGTGCGCCGCAAATACTCAAATACACCGGGCATGTTCACCGTGGGGTGAGTTTGACCGATCCGACTTGCAGAGCTTGTATGTCACTATCACACTACTTGGATTGTAGTAACAGACGCCAAAGAGAAGCTGTTTGCTCTTTACTCCTCTTGAATTATATGAAAAGCTTTTCGATTAGACTATGTTCAATAGGACCGAGGGGAATCGTCAGAAATGTCCACTACAGCAAGCCCAACTACTCCTACTACCTCACAGCTGACGTCGGATCAACTCACAGTGATCGCTGCATCTTGTAAGTTAAGCCTTTGATCAATCAAATTGTCACAACCTGTGAAAGAGACTGTGGATTGATTTAACCGCTCATTTCCATGAACATCGTGTTCATGTGATTGTTAAATTCAGGCTTTCTCTATAAAAAGAAAATTTTTAATTCTGATTAGTGATAAGACAGACACTGGACGATTTAGTAGGTAACTATTACATCACTGTAAATTTAATTAGTTTCACACATTGGCAGGGTGGGTTTAGTAGGCTACACGGAGGATTTATTTCACTTTTAAATCAAGATGCATACAACAGTATGTACAACAGTATAACAACTTGTTTATATACTGTAAGCTTCAACAACAATACTAAAAGGACTGGTAATGGGCTACTTTAACAGACTGACAGTGGGTGGCAAAATAAATGATGTATCACATTAATGAATATTTTCTTTCTGTCTCTCATCTGTTTAAAACAGTTTCTTCTCTGTTCTTTGTGGTTATTGTGGTTCTGCTGTCCGTCATATACCGTAAAGATCCCAAGTGCTGCAGAGTCTGTTCTTATCAGGAGTCACATGGAGATATGGTAAGTTCTTAAAAAAATAAACGTGAGAATGTGCCTTAGTCCTGACAGTTGCTAGAACAACAGATCATATCAGTTTTGCCTCAGGTTGTACAGATCACTTTTATCAAACGGAACTAAACCTCAGCCCCATGATAGCATGCAGATCTAACGCAGCACCATTAAGAGATGTCAGGTTCAATTTGCATGGCTAAGGCTGTGTATAATCTTGAGATGATGGATTTGCCTTACTTGAATTTCTGTTTCAATTGTTTATCTTCGCCACTTCGCTAGAAAGTGCCACAATGACCCTATGGGAATTGGACAGAATTAACACTTCTTGACATTATTTCAGCACCGCCATAATAACAATAACAACCACAAATCAATTTCCGGTATAGAAAACAACATAATCTCAGAGAGTTGTATATTCTTAACATTCAAAGATCAAAGTTAGACTCCATTAAGTGTCACTTGAGGGACACTGAAGTCTGACTTACGTATTTAGTGTCATATTAGCAATGTCTCATTCACACACAAAAAAACAGAACTACAACAGTAAACTTGTTGGTGATATAGCAGGAAACAGTGAAGGGGAAATGTAAATGCTCCACAACGGTTATACTTCACTGCCTGCCCATCCTCCGCACTTCCTCTACTTGGCCCGGGTCTCACCTCCCAGAGTCCCTGGGGTGAGGTTTCACTGTTATCTTTGGAGTGCAGGGACGCAGCTCATACCTCCCTTCCCTATCGGACAGGAAGGCTGTGGTTCTGTCACTAACTGACAGATTGTTCTGCTGGCACATGTTGCCCACACCGGCCTGCAAGATGTGACTAGCACAGTAGATAAGACAACACTGCCTCTCTAGTTGTGCAAACGCTTTTCATACTGTCTAGCCTGTATGGTAATCTGTAGTTAAACACATGCCCTCCGGCCTCTAGAAAGGAAGTGTAGACATTGTGATCCAGTATGTACATATTTCTTCAGGGATTGGCAGGCATCTGTTAATCAGCGATACTGAACTTTTGTTTAACTTTTCATGCTTTCTGACGGCGTTAGAGCCGCATACCTCTCCTTGCTTCAGTTTGCTCCATGAATAGTGGATAGACCCCACTGTGGGTGTTGGGGACACGAGGGACAATAGCTGTCTTTTCGGCTGCCGCACTGAAAAAGGCACACCGCCGTTGATGTCCTCCCCCGACTTCAACTCTGATTTTACACGGCTGTGCTTTTTCACAGTGGGTGAATCACTGGCAGCAGAAAAACGAACAACTCTCTCTTTTTACTCGTTCCTCAGGAAATTTCAGACCCTTTTAAAATACAAACCACTCAGGGAAAGTGACCTTTGACATCACTGTTTCTGCGCAGTCACATGCTATGAGGGTTATGGCAAAGGTCATTGGAGGCCATCATTGTGAGTTTGAGTAATTCCATTATTTAAGTGGCCTTGGAACACGATAGATCTACTATTTTGATGCCAACGAATGTGTCATGACCATATTGCATTCTCAATATTGACGGTCATTACGGTGATTGGGCAGCATCGCAGCAGTATTACGACGGCAGTCTTAACATCCTCATGGTAGATTTAACTCTTTCAGGCAACAAATTGACTTTGTTGTAATGCCGGCCCAAATGACGTATGAGGCCATAATGGTTAGTGGAGCATGCTCGTTAAGAGCTACCTGCTATGCGGCAGTTATAAAGGCAGAAGAGAGATGTTGAAAAGACCACACTGTGTGGTTAGTTGCCCGGGGACCCCGGCGACACCGGGACTCTGTATTGTTCTGTAGACAAAAGAGACTTTATTTAGAACGAAGGCAATCACCTAGTTTTCAATGCAGGATTCCCGCACCTCATCTAGTAAGACCCTGGCCAGTCCTAAAGCAGGAAATAACTGGGAGGAGGCAGGGAATTTGGAGGGTGGTTGTCTCATTGCTTGGATAATTTATGGTATTGCTAAAAGAGCCAGTGTCCACAATGATTAAATAAGGCATGAAAATTGGTCAATTAGGCTGAAATTTGTGGATTTTTGTCTAATTACAGCAGCGAGTATCCACAGTGCAGACCACCAAGAAAGGTGACAAGAATTTAACACAGGCACTACTGAATTTAACAACGCTCAATCTTGTGAATTCTTCCAGGCAAATTACTGTTGTGTGTGTGTGTGTGTGTGTGTGTGTCCCACTAGAACACGCCTCCTCAGTACTACAGCAGTAGACAGACGCTGGTTGGGTCTCCCTATCTAGAGGACACCCAGATGGTAAACAGCAACAGTATTCAGGTGAGAGAGCCCAGCATTGTGCCAGCTGCTTGACAAATGATGCTCAGACTGCTTTATGCTGTGTGACACCAGTTGTCATTGTAGAAACAGTCACATCACAAGATGTTGTCAGAACAGAAAATGGTCGTCATTTAGGACGTTTCTCCATTCTAGCTAAACATTCTGTTTCTGTTAGGGTTGCACTTCTTTTTAAATGCCCTATCTTGATTAGGTATCTAGTTTAGCCCTTTCGGGTCCTTTTTAAGACAACACTGGAAAACTGGAAAAACTTTTATTTTACAATAGGGGACCTTTAGGGACTCAGAAATTATAGATTTTGTTGTTTCACAACTATATCTGCAGTGGCAGTATTGTGGCAATAATAATCTAATAATAAATGTTATTTGTATAGTACCTTTCATATAGGAATTGCCGCTCAAAGTGCTTTACAGTTAAGAAATTAAATGCACCGAGTGCTTCACAAGGAAAGTAGACATAGAATAAACATCAAAACAGGGATAAAATGCCATAAAATAAAAAATACTTAAAGAAATTACATGCATGAGTTCCTCACAAATTGACATAGAATGACCATAAAATCAATTCTAAATTTTACAAGAAGCCAGTGCAGGGTAGCTAAAACTGGACTAATGGGCTCTCTCCTCTTGGTTCTGGTTAATAGCTGAGCTGCAGAGTTTTGAATCAGCTGAAGTCTCACAGTGTGTTCTTTCGGGAGGCCAGTAAAAAGTGCATTACTATAATCAAGTCGGCTTAAAATAAAGAAAGCATCTGTAGCCATTAAATCCAATTAAATCTTTCTGTCTGTGTACACTGTTGCCACAAACACCTATATGCAAACACTGCATGCCCCCTCTTCTGCAGAGAACTTTTTAATGTAGCTTGAATGAGTATCAATGACCCTAACCCTAACCCTACGGTCTAATTGAGCCATTAAAAATAAAATAATCATCAAAAACTTTGTGTCCCACCCCCCTCCCTATCCTACTTTACAGCCAGCAGGGCCACTGTTCTATGTTGGCCTGCCCTCCAGCTACAGCCTGCCATCCCTGGAAGCTCCTATACCCAGGCTTCCCTCGTACGAGAGTGTCAGGAAGAAGGACCGCCAGAGGCAGATTCACATGATGATTGCAGATCGCTTTGGTCTCAATGGGCCCATTATGTCGGAGGTACGTTTAAATGAAGGTGGACTGGGACATAGTAATTGATGCATGCAGTCCTCAGTCATAAGTGACAAGACATTGTAGTGTTTCATCTGTTCAACACAGGGCCGTTTATGCTATCACTAAACTTTATATAACTTAATAATAACCAAGGCTCCACATGGGTACGTTTTTCCCATAAAATAAGATATAAATATGTAGGTTGTCTTGCTAATCACCATGCTTTCATGCAATATTGTAACAGGAAGATGTTCAAAGATATAACTGCGTTCAGAGCGCTGTAAACAGGATCCACTATCATTTATCTAAAGCATGGCTGTGAAGCTGTGCCAGCAGCCGCTTTTCAAGGTTTTACTGTGTTGATCTTTTGCTGAGCTTTTGACTTGCTCAACGCTCTAGCAAACAGTGTAATGAGAAAAGGGCACATCAAATATAATTAAAGCCAGAGTGCATCTGAAGTGCAAAGCTTTGTGCTACTGTCTTCTGCTGTTGTCTTTGACCTACCCTCAGTTTCCCTAATGAAATGCATGACTGCATATCACTTACTTGTGCACACAGAGAAACATTTACTCGCACACACACACACACACACACACACACACACACACACACACACACACACACACACAGATTCACTTAAATGCATACACACTTGAAAGACCGTCTCTGTTTCACACTCTGTTAGGAGGGTTTTGATGATAGCCTTTGATATCCCAGTCTGTCCCGTGGCTTCAGGCTGGGCTGTAGTAAATCTTGATGACCTGGTGTGAGTGTGTGTGTGTGGTGCATGTACAGACTTGGAGAAAAGTTGTAGGGATGGCTGTGTCGCCTGAGGCCCTCCAAGCAATTAAAAGATAAGGGAAGTCACTCACTGACTGTGAATCTCCCTGATGTGAGCAGAGAGAGAGGGGGTAATGCAATGGGCAAACTCATAATTAATCATGTTTCATTTAAACAATGGCTGCTTAAGCATGTTGGAAGTCAGGTATCCCCTGGAAATTACAGGTCTAGTCTTGGTGGGGGATGCTAAATGTAGAAGGCTATTCTGCTTCATCTCTGTCCTGCACAATGTTTTTGTTTTTCCTAAATGGCTTCAGAAAAGTAGCTCTATGCTTGTCACTTCAAATTGTTCCTTTTTGTAGATGACTCAAAGAGTGCCACTGAGGCTATTGTAGCCTTTTAAGCTGTGCCTTATCACCACATGAAACAAACTAAAGAAGATTTAGGATTGTTTTGTGCTTTCACTCTGTGAATTCTTAGTTCATTGTGCCTGTGAAATCTACAGTACTGTACAAACACCTTATGAAGCACACTGCCTGTAGTAATACTGTATACTTAATGTAAAATCATGTACAGTACATTGAGTAAGCAAGCACTGAAAAAAGCACCTTAGTAATTTGTTCTTTAAATGATAAATAAATAATAAATCATTCTGAAGAATTGATTTGGCTAAATCTTAGTTGTTTGCCAGCAACGAATTTTGAATGGAAAGAATTCATAATTTGATTAATTGTGATTTCATTTGAAACCCTTGATTAAAACAGACACACTGCTGCGGCTTGGTGTTGGTGACTTCACAGAGCACACGAGTGTCGTCATTTATAACCTGCATTTTAACCTGCATTTTTGTTTTGCCACACAGCCACCACCAACATACGAGGAGAGTATCCGTCAGTCTGTGGACATGCAATACAGCATTCTGTCTTCCAGCCTGGACCTCTCCCACAACCATATCTGTCCAGTGCACACCTCCGAGTCCAACACCCAGACACCTTCTTAATCTTCCAGCTCCATTCTGCCAGTGTGATCTAGTGGACTCTCTGATAGAACTGAAAACAATTACCATGGGTAGTGAGTTACCTAGGTAATATATTGATTGAGATAACATCCTCATCCTAGCTTTTATACAAGCTGATCCAGATACCTCAAGACTGCTAGACATCTAATAACTATTTTGCCAAAGAGTGACTCAAACGATGCTAGACATCTTCTGGAGCTGGACATGTCCTGGTGACAATCCAGCTTAGATACTTGAATGTTCAAGAGATACGGCTGTAAACTACAGGACCTTTAGCTATAGAAATTGACTTCCACTGTTTCTACTGTCTTCTGCTGAGGTGGCTGGTACATCTCAGAGCCAAAGATTGGAAGGAAGGGCATGTGATTCAGCCTGAGAGAAACAAAATATATGTGATAATACCTTTCATGTAGTGTTAACTTTATCTCTTTTTCTTTATCATGTCATGTTAACAGTCGTCTCAATGTTGCAACTCAGACATTGCATGAATACCTTTGTCTCATGTTTTCTACTCAATATTCAGTAAAATATTTTTGTCATTTACAAAGAGTATAACATCTACCTTACATCTCTGTGTGTCGTTCCCTAAAAGACAAGATGAACATTACAGTTTTGTGTCAAAATTACAGCGCATTAGTGAATAGATTGGTGTTGTTAATTAAGATCTGGATCACCGCCATTTGATGTTGCAAAACCATGAGGTCTGATATCTGGTGGCCATTTTGGTATTTCAAACTCTTGAAAAGTCATGCTTATAAAATGGATAGTAATTAAGAAAGTTACATTTGTCCTCAGGGATTTCTCTGAACTCATTGGTATCACAGCTGGACACAGGCTGTGGTGAGGGCTGAGAGGGGCCCTGCAGTCAGAACATTGTTCATCAGTCTTTAGTGACAGACAAGAATCCCTTTGTTTATAAAAGCCTTGAGCTGTCCCAGTAGAACAGAGAGCCCAATATGCTTAATTAACACTTTCCTTGATCATGTGATCATTTGTGAATTATAGGCCCTGTTCACACCTGACATTAACATGCCTCTTGAGTGATTCATCCCAAGTGGACAGCTTCAAGTACATCTGTTCACATCTAACATTAGAATGCATCTCCACTTGATCATTTGAGATCACTCACTTGCCCTGCTCTGTATGCAAATAAACATGTACATAATTTCCGTTTGCAATGACCAAATGCGTTTTTTTTACCGACGGGAGGCAGCAATGGCCATCCCGTGCCTAGTCTGCCGGAAATTAAAAGAATAAAAAATATAGCCTACACACACACAGCTCATAGAACTATAAAAATAACCGGTATGCTGCGTCCGAATGCCCATACCACGTAGGCTACTACATAGCTACTACGCAAGCAAAAGAAACATGAGAATCGCTTATCACGTAACTCGGCCGACATACTTTGCTAAATTAACAAAAATGTACAATTTGGCTGTCCAAATGGCGATTAAAAATGCTGGGCGCTGGCGAATTCAAGCTCGTAGAAAACGTCTACTTCTATGCCAGTTAATTATACAATTAGGCTACAGAATAATGTAGTTAGGTTGTCTACTGTTTCAGGTCCGTCATTGATTACACTTTCCAACTAAACTAATGTAACTTCTAATTGCTTAGGTAGTTTAGGTCTACTTCTGTTATAAAACGAGCTAAACATTTTCATTATAACTGTATCAAGCTGATCAAATATTGAGTAGATTTTGTTCCACAATAGGCCTATACACGAACAGGCCTATTGTTTCCCAACACTCTCCTGGAGAAGGCCTACCCCTTTGTCCTGCATGTTTTAGATCTCTCCCTGCTCCAACACAGCCGATTCAAATGATCTGTCAAATTAACTTGTTATGAACTTCTGAAGCTGCTTGCTAACAAACTGATAACAAACTGTCGGAACGGCCCCGCTCTACCTCCAAGCAATGGTAAGATTCCAGGCCCCAGCCAGAGCACTGAGATCTACCACCTCGGCGGGCAGGCTGGCACCTCCGTCGCTACGA
>JAOEHI010010981.1:0-32828 GCA_025447815.1 Percopsis transmontana
CCCCCACAAACCCACCACAAAAAAACACCCAAACCCCCCCCCCCCCCCCCCCCCCCGCCGACGGTGCCCGCGCGGGGGCCCGGGGGGCGGGGGGGGGCATGAATAGTAGGGTAAAAAAAGGTCGAATGTACGAATGTTGAGGTAAATTTGTATATGTATATTTGGACTGTTAATAATATAAGTGAAAATATCAGTGATTTCCGTATTTCATCCAGTTAATATTGAGAAATATATAGTGTAATCCACCAACAAATTTTGTTTATTTAAAGCTACTTGAGCAATATTAAATATTTTCAAAAAATCCAAAAAGAAAATCTAATCTAAAAAATCTACCATATACAGCAGCCTATACGTTTGCCCCCAGGACAGTGATTGGCTGCATTCCATCAGTGTATTTACAAGTTCCTTTTAGTGGAAAGAACCAATTATTGCAGATTTATAAGTACAGGTTCTCTACTCCTCCGACAGCATTAATAGGATCACGTCGTTCCCAACCCCTATAGCCATCTGCCCTTAAATGCACAGTTGTGTTACAAATAAACTGTGACTGGCTCTAAATTTGGGGGGCACAACTAAAGATTGTCCCTATAAAAGCAACAATCTCAAACTTTTCATGTAAATGTCAGTTTTGCTGCTATTCCAGGGCAGGACACGTGAGTGGTTAGGGTGGAATCCCATCCGAAGGGTCCCCGACATGCCCAGTCTACCTGTAAGCATCCTTGAGCAACATGTCTAACACCCACCTGCCCCTTATTACTTGTAACAAGGGATGTCCCGATCCGATATCAAAGTTCGGAATCGGGGCCGATCCAGGCATCGGTATCTGCAACCATGGCCCGATACAGAGCCCGATCTTTTTCTGTGTTTGTCCAATTTACGATGTTTGTGCAGATTGTATCGTTCCACATGGCCTGAAACTAAAAACTATCACAATGTCAGCCGTGTGGAAATTCTTTAAATTGAAAACTCAAAGCAGCCCAACAGCTACCTGCAATGTTTGCAATGCCAGCCTTTTGAGGAGGTGGTAACCGAGCTTCGTTGAATAGCCTACAACTTATCTAAATCCAGTCGGGACAGTTACAAGACGAGGAAAATAACTGGGTATAAAAGAAGATAGAAAAGGTTGTTAATAAACCAGAGAGAGTAGAATCCCAGCCCTTGTGTCTTAAAACTACGACCTAAAGTGTTACAGTATGTCCTACCCTCCCGATACTACATTTCAGACACAGCTTTAACAGAACATTAAAGCAGCATAAATATTATAAAATATTTATTTGCAAATCGGGTCGGATTTGGCAGTTATAAATATTGACTGCATCGGATCGGAACACCAAAAAAGTTGATAGTGACATCCCTACTTGTAACTGTATTCGCTGCATCTGCTGAATAAACAAATTGTAATTGTAGTTATTGTTAATTGAGGTAATACAACAATGATTCAGCCTGTTGCCCTTTCATGAAAGCTTTTCCTTTTCCAGTGTGCCGGTTATTTATTTGAATAATCTGGGGTCTGGGTGCAAACACCCACCGGCCTACGTGCTGTCCATGCACTGCCGTACGACATGAGACATTGGTTTTAATGGCAGGGCAGCACTCAGAACCAGCATTTGAATAACTGCCATTCATTTACGTAGTAGAACCCTGTGGAAAAAGCTCAGAATCAATTGTACCATTCAAAAATGTCTGATGCTAGGTGGAAAGCTTCTACATGAATGTGCTCATACAGTATATGCAACTGCATACAAATATAGCCATATTTTTGGTCAATGATATTATTACATAATTAATGAATTATAGGAATGGCGTGAAGTAGCATAGAGAAGTCTGGAATACCTATGTCTGGCCAACTGCTAGACGGCGCAAAAGTCGATGGGAGTTTTAGAATAGCTTGCTTATTGATGCACTGGGATACACATTTTAAATGTCAGTTACAGATTTGTTCGACTTATCCACATGTTGCTCCATTCATATTTGACATTATGAGAAAACATTGACTGTATCGACTTCTGACCAAAGGATCTTGTTTCGATTAGTCCTGGCGGTGCCCTTTTCTCCAGTACCTGCCCGCCTCCTGTGACTTTCCGCCAGACCCGTCTTCTTTTCAGCATGCTCTCTAGCTAGTATTGCCCCTCCAATTTAGTAACTTCTATTTCCCAGGCTCTTGTCTCCCACTCTCCATCTGTCTGACCATCTTTGCGTGTTCCTCTGCTGTTCTCCCTTCACTGTCTCGCCCTCCCTCCCATCCCTGCCTCCGTCTCGCCTTGTCTCCCCTCCTGTGTGGTGGAGGATACCGTCAGCCCCAGCACAGCTGTCAGCGTTGACTGTGCTCCCATTGGTATGTGTTTTTGATCTCCTCCTCCTCTCCTCTGACATATATTTCAGGGAATCCTCCGTTCCTAGTGCAACAGAGCCCCTCGGCAACCCTCCAGTGTTTGTATATGTGACTTTTATTGTTCTTGGATGCTCTAGAAAAAGGAAATAAAAAACAGCTAGAGATTTTCAATTTGAGCTAATTGTCTTTGCGTCAGCTATGTTGTTTCCGATTACCAGAGGACTATATAAAACTGAACCAGAGCCAGACGGATGAAGAGCACCAGAGCTGAGAGACACACACGGGTAGGTTGGAACTGTTAACAGCAGAGGGCTCTCAAGTGACACACTAGCAGGCATTGGTCTCTTAGACTGTGGGAAACACACAAATACAGAGAAACAAAGAGGCACACGAGCTAGCCCTTTAATACACAAGCAGAAACCCTAAGCTTAGCGCCTACCCTGTTCACAGACTTAGTGTTGCCCTTTGCAATGTGTGTGTACTGTATGTACAGTATGTGTGTGTTTGCGCATGTGCTGAGGTAATCCTGCCTCTGTTTGTGATGGTATTTGCCTGCCTGTTTATCAAGAGGTTCCACAGAGAAGAATCTCCTCAGATTCAGAACACCCAGTTCTGCAGGCTAAAATAGGCCTCATAAATTAGCAGCACACCACATAATGATGTTACATAACACAGCCGGACATGAAAAGACTCAAGGCAGCAACTTATAGTAAAGGCTTCACAAAGAGAGTAGTGTACGGTCTTTAAGAACAGTACACACACAGTAGTCTGACAAGACGAGACAACTGCATGTTTACTGGAGGGTGAAATGCAGGCAGAGAGCCACTCAGACAGACACAGGGTTATCTAAGGTGACAGGCAGGCAGACAGGCAGGCAGGCAGCCAGGCAGACAAGCAGGCAGACAGGCAACCAGGCAGACAGACAGGTAGGCAGGCAGACAGACTAGGAAAGTAAACTTCTACACGGCAATTGTTCCACAGTGATTACCCTTGTGGATGAAACAAGTGTTAAAATTGTTTTGTTTGCAACACGGAGACCACAGATGGCAGAATTGGGGAATGCGATCAAGAAGTGTATCTATCAAACGTTTGAGCGCACCCACTGTGTTGTGTTCCTTCAAAGTGAAATGTCACAGATGACACAGTGCACGATTCTTCATGTGTCCTTATTTTCTGCTTAGCCGTGATGTTGTAGATAATGTAATCCAGCCATCGCCGGGTATATGATAGCTTCTCCTGATAGCCATCCCCAGTTATAATAGAAGTGAGCTAGCTAGCGTGCCTGCTAGAGTCACTTAACCGCAGAAATATCTACAGAGAAAACACTCCTTGTACCCAACTTATTTGACTACAGTACTCGTTACTATCGAGCAATTCTTAAGTGCACTTTAACAGAATTGTCCAATTGAAACAAACAAGGCAAATATATATATCATTTATGGAATGGATCTCGCAGCAGTAGTAAGGTTAACTCACGCTTCAGGAGATAAAAGAGACCGGTATTAAACAAGAGTTAAGATGGGGGTGTACCAGCCACTTGTGTGGTTTATCTTTTCTAGTGCCTGTAGGCCTACAGAAAATTGCACTCTTGCTCTGGGAAACAGTTGCCCTCAGGGCCCCCAGTTCGAGGTTCCACTTTGTTTGCACCAAAGTGGATAATTAGTTGTGTAGTGAGAAATGAGACACATACAATGGTAAATATGCTATCTTGGAAAAGGAGGTCAGACACTTGGAAAACAAGGTCAGGAGTACAGTACAATAGCTCATAACACCATAAATAAATAATGTGTTGCGTTAAGATATCTCACTACACTACAGTCCTGACTATGATTAATACTACATGTGGTTTTTGGAAGCATCTACAATATATACTGTATATAACCTATGGTCTCCCTCCTAATCTTGTGATTTAATGGTCCCCTATTGTAAAATTTTAGTTTTTCAGTTGTGGGCTGGACTATTGTTTAAATTCGAACTCGTCATTTAGCAAACATTTTTCTGTGAAAAAAATAGAATGTGTAAAACAAGCCAGATTGGATCCAGGAGTGACAATTTCTGGGATTGTAATCACTGATCTGACTAATGCTCTGACTACTCCCAGTCAGACAGCCAATCAGGTTAAGGCATGTTAAAAAACGTGCAACACCAACTGAAACAGAATGTTCTGCTTGAAGGGAGAAGGCACCAGTGTGTTGCATGCCACACACCAATCAAGGAGTGCCCCTTTAAGGAATTGCAATATGATGAGATTAAGTTAAGTTTACTGTGTGAGGTTCTGGTTATTGCCGCTTCTAATTTAACTTGACCAAGTTTCTTTTATTAAAAAAGTTAACATAATTTTCTACTTACAGGAAAGTAAAAGTGAATGAAGGACCAATACCAAAGAACTACTATAAACACTGTAGAACAAGCAGCCAAGCATGCAAGTTACAAAAGATTAAAACCACACAGTTTAGACAATGCGGGGCTCCTCCATTGACTTTATTAGCCCCACTATAATCATGATGGGAGTCCTGATGGCATTCCCCTTGTAAACAGTGCTATGCTTAATGCAGATCACACACTACCATTGTTTAAATCACGGAAGGCAGTTAAGTTAATTTAGCAAGTTTCACATCCTATGTAAAATATGGTCTCGTTTATCTAGATGAAGAACTTTACAGCGGCCTTAAGGAAATAACAGGAAAAAAGGGAAAAAAATTAAGTAGTCCATTTAAAAGAGTAGCTGCACTGGTCATTGAGCTTGTAGTCAAAGATGCCCTAAGCATATTAAGGTAATATTGAACTGTATTAACCATAACTACTAAATTTGAGGAAGTAAATCTACTATATAGCTTCTCTACTTCTAAGTCCATATGTTGTTCAGAATGTTATATTCAATTTGACGCTATATTTAACTAACCAAATCAAGTTCCTTTTAGCTGCCATTGTATCTCAACTCATGTCTATGACATTGCTCAGTGCCCATTATCAACAGTCTGAAACTGGAAAATAAACATAACCACATGGCAGCACTAACAGTGACAAGTCATAGGCTATACTGTATACTGCAACTATGATTCACTCAGGGCCATTTATTGTTGCTCTGCTAGAAGGAAGCCCTTGCATCCAGTGCCCAGTGCCCATGCCAGTACTAATATTTTCAGATGAAGAGAAATCCAATGAGCTGGTTTCAGGAAATCATCTTTTACCCTGCTTCATCGCACCCAAGCTTTAATAACAGATGGTCCCTTCAGCAGCAATACTCTTTGAATAGGCCTACAGTCTGTCTGTGTGTGTGTGCGTGCGCGTGCGTGTGTGTGGAGAGAACACATATGGAGTTTGAGCAAGTCTTTTGATTGTATTGTGACCAGTTCCGAATGACTTGGAGGAAAACATTCCCTCAGAAACAACATTTAAAATGGATTCAACAATTTCATCAGATAAACTCTCAGAGTCAGAACTTCATCATCCAAGATTCAATCTGACAGTAGAGTAGGAGAGCGGGATGCAGACTGCTATGAAATCATAGAAAATAGTCTGGAGTATCGCAGATACTAACAAAAAAGAAAAGGTAAAATTGCTGCCAACTTCCTAGTCTGAAGTGTCCCCATCTATCATTTCCTTTAAGCATAGGCGGATTATGAGACAATGGGCCCCTGGGCTCGGATGCATAAAAGGGCCCCCACCCTCCTGGCATGGACGCGTAAATGGAGTGACATGTGGAGCGGCCCATACAGGCCCATTTTGCATGGAGTACTCAGCTCCTCTAAAGCCTATAGATAAACTGAAGGGATAAACAGTACTGTGGGGCAGTATGGTCTAGTGGTCTAAGCGTTGGACTCCCAGCCGGAAGGTTGTGGGTTCGAGTTGTGGCCTACCTGTAAGCATCCTTGAGCAAGATGCCTAACCCCTATCTGCTAGATGTAATAGCACCATGTAATTGTAAGTCGCTTTGGATAAAAGCGTCTGCTAAATGACCTAAATGTAAAAATAAATACTTTTTTCTTGTGACATCTTCAAAGTGAATGTTATGCTGTCCCTTCAGCTTTTCAGTAGGACTTTTGGGGCTCTGTTACTGACATGAATGACTAAGCCCTTTGACTATGCAACGTGAAATGAAATGAAACAGCGACTTCAGAGACTCTGGCTTTGGGGCAACTGTGCCCTTGGGCCCCTGGCCCTGGTAGGCTGTTCGTTAATCCACCCCTGCCTTTAAGGGTAACACACTAAGCAGGCCAGGGCATGTATAGCCCCCCCCCCCCATTCCTGTACAAATGGCATTAAAACAAACATACATAAGCTTTGCATTTACATACAGGGTATAAACGCCTAGACTGAAGTTGGGACTGATCTCTCTTTTAGTCACAATTTCGCAAAGTCCAGCGTTGTAGCCACACAAAAAGTTTCCAGCCAACTGTAGCTGGGACTTTGCCATCAAAAATAAAATGAATCCACTCAGCTCTTCTGTCCTCTGAAGCTGGGGATTGATTTAAAGATGCTGCTGCTTTGTGCAGAGCAGTGTTTACCTCATTTAATGGTGATACCTCGTTTCAGCTAGCAGATACAACGCTTGCAATAACAACAATGGCTCACGTGTGAAAGTGGTTCTCAAGCAGTGGGTGGAGATATTGAGACGGCGGGGGAGGTATAATTCTAATGAGCGCTCATTGGCGTAAATAGGTGCTCAAAATCAAAAGGGCTTGCTGAAACACATGTATACAAACATAATTTGCCAAAAAGAATCTGACTGAAATGTCTTATTTGAACTTGTGTGGGTTTGTAGACACTCCAATGTAGCACTGAAAGCACTAAAAGTGAGTTTTTCATAATAGGTCCCCTTTAATTCAACCTATTCCCATGTTACAAAACTTGACAAGTTAACAAGGGGACAGGGCCTTTTGATGCTCCGGAGTCCCATTTGCTACCTCTCTCTCAGGCCAGAGTGTAAAATGCACCCTGTCAGCCCAATTAAGTCACCAGCCTGTCAAAAGGTTTCCAGTGGGATAAAAATAAATAAATAAATAACATAATTGTTTTTCTGTTTGCTATTCACCGAATCAGTTTGGTGGCAAGAAAAATCGAGGCCAATTGAGTTGAGTGGGATAGTCCGCCAACAATGGCTCCATTCATCTGTGCCAGAGAGTGACGCCTGCGGCTTGCGCTTTTTATCAGCGTTAGGTCTTGTTAGATCGTACAGCGCGACTTATTGTGGAAGCCCCTTCAAGTAAATGAGAACCCCCTCAGTCTGGCTACAAATTAACTCACTTTTTGGCGACCATGACTGCTCTCTCCTCTACCTATTGCTTTGCATGACATATGTGGCAGGATGATTGACACAGCCAATGGCAGCTCTGGACATGATGGATGGTTACCGCGGCAGATGGTAGACTGTTATGGTATGAGTGCTTGTGTTGTGTCACAGCATGCATGCAGAGTGATTGTTGTTTACTATGTGATAAAATAATAGGTTTACACTGAGCAAGTGTGTGTAACACCATGCACTGAGAATATAAACACCAGAGTGGTGTAGAATTTGCTGAATCACCAGTAAATATAGGTGTGTATCGCTGAAGGTGAACCCAGTTCTGATGTCGCTGGTGTGCCCTTGAGTATGACCTTGACTCACCTTCTGCACGGCTGCGATTCAAGCTTGCTCTGTTTGTGATCGAGCTTATCTCAACGGTCTTGAAGTGTCGGCAAAACAAGGGAGAAAGTCCTTCTGAATAAATCAATTACATACATCTCATGTCCAAAGAATGTGTATATTTCTAAAGTACACCAAAGCCAGAATCCTCAAAACGAATACAAATTAAAATAAATACATATCTATTGGCGGGCAGTGAGGCTGGAGTGCCAGAGAGTTACAGAATGTGCAGAGCACAGTACCAATATGAATATGCATGCTCCATATTTCTGTCTATTATACCCAGAGAAGCTTACAGTAGGTATTCCCTTTTTCACTTAGGCTGCAAGCTACTGCATTCCCCACTGAAATAGGGGAGTGCATTGGTGTGGGGGAGACAAAGAAACAAAGCAATAAAGAAATAAAGCAAGCATTTAAGGTAGCATTCAAGCTATCTTGAACATAGAAGCAATAAAATATAGAACATAGAGCCAGTGAAACAAATAAAACAATAAAGAATGAAAGCTAACAACACTTTTATACCCTCCTCTTGAAGAGGGAGAGTGCCCCCCTCTCTTCCTTAAAATACGCTGTTCAGCAAGAATCAGCAATGCCCGCGGTTTGGCCTACCTTGCCTTGAGTGCATTAGTACTAGAGTCAAAATCCCAGGCCCAAAAATATACTGGTTGTCAGCAAATTCATGCAGTCCTTTAATAATTACAGTCCAGTCCAAAATCATATTCGCTGTCAAACCAGTAGAAGAAAGAAAAAAATGCACTGAGCTTTGAGGGGTTGTGAGGACTGTCATTCAGCTGTCCACAAGGTCTAGATCTTCTGGGCTGACATATCCATCCCCGCCTCTGTACTTCCTTGCTCTAACAGAGACCGAGCTCAATCCAGAGTAGGCCACATGGGCAGACAATTTCAGCCATTACGGGCCTCACTGCTTCCTGCTTTCATCACTGTAAAATCCAATTGCAGAAACATTTCTCTGTCCTTTCCTAAAGTATCTCTTATACCTTTACTTGTAAAGCCTGCTTCAGTCTCCTCTTTTTTGCTGAAAACTTTGAGAAGGCCACATCTAAGATTGGACCTTTAATGCAACACTCATCCAGTGAAAATATGTTATATTTCAATTACAAAACAAACTATATATTTTTTTTTTTACTTGTTTACTTGAATTCATTTTTTTATTGGATGGAAGAATGCAAACAGCAACTGTACAATAAATCTTACTTGCTAGATACTTCTCGGGACGTCTCGGTCTTATGAAAACTACACAATGATAGAGCTGCTTTTGTCTTCACAGTCCCTGTTCCCTTTGACATCGAGTTGAGTTTCACTAGGAGCAGATAGCCTGGTGTTGAATCAGGGCGAGGTCAAAAAATGATTGGTCATTTGTACATTCTGCTCTTGCCCGGCACCACCTAGCATTGCTATGCAGGCCACACCAACCTCCATTCCCTGAGCATACAGACGCTCGTCTCTCTGCTGACAACTCACGAAGCTGTCGGCGCACTGGATAAAATTCAGTCTCAACAAGACTGACTTTACCCTTGTTTTGCCCTCTACAGGGCCACAAGGAACCCTGATCAGACTGCAAATATCCTTGGTGTGGCTCTAGACAACCAAATAGAGACTTACAATGCAGCCACAACCGTGTTATGAATGTCAACGTTTATGGGACAACTGGTTCCTTCGCCTAACCTTTATACTTTACAGCATATATTATATATCAAATCTTACCTGGGCTAAGGAGAAAAAGAACTGGACAGTTGCTCAGTGGTCCAAATTCCTCTTTTCAGATTAAAGTACATTTTGAATATCATTCGGAAATCTGCTGGTGTTGGTCCACTGTGTTTTATCAAGTCAATGCAGCCATCTATCTACGATTTTAGAGCACTTCATGCTTACATCTGCTGACAAGCTTTATGGAGATGCTGATTTCCTTTTCCTGCAGGACTTGGCACCTGCACACAATGCAAAAACTACAAGTAACTGGTCTGCTTACTATGGTTTTTGTGGGAGTGTGGGCGTGGTTTAGCTCCTATGCGTGTGGAAGGGAACGTTTGGGGGTGTGGTTCACAAGACTTGGGGAATGGGAACAGGTGTAGGAAATTACTAATCACCTGTCTCCCCAGTAAAAGGAGGACGGGCCAGACCTTCAGGAGATGCCAGAGCAGAAAGGCTGGCAAACCAAGGACGCAGGAGAAACAGACCCTGTACAATTATTGCTTATAATGGGCAGTGTTAAGTCCCCTCATAATAAATACTGTGCGTGGCACGTTAAAGCAATACCCTCCGTGTGGACAGTCGTGTGTGTGCCACAGTATTACTGTGCTTGACTCACCTGACCTGAATCCATAGATAATCTATGGGGTATTCTCAAGTGGAAACTGAGAAACACCAGACCCAACAATACAGATGGGCTGAAGGCCGCTATCAAAGCAACCTGGGCTTCCATAACACCTCAGCAGTGCCACAGGCTGATTGCCTCAATGCCATGCTGCATTGATGCGGTAATTCATGCAAAAGGAGCCCTGACCAAGTATTGAGTGCATTAAATAACATACAGAAGGACGACATTTCTGTATTATAAATTCTTTATTCCAATATTTTGAGATACTGGATTTTTGATTTCCATGGGTTGTAAAATTAAGATCAAGATTAAAACCAAAAAAGGCTTGAAATAAATTGCACTTTATGTGTAATGAATCTAGAATATAATGAAAGTTTACCTTTTTGAATTCAATTACAGAAACCTTTCCACGATGCACCTGTAGTACTCTGGAAGGGTTATTTCTGAGGCGCTCCACCTGCGGCGATGCTATGCTATTGAGAAAGGTTCCATAGAAAGGTTTCATAGGGGGGCATATGATAGCAGCTTCTGCGGAGCATCGATAGCCCTCCTTGACAGCTCCTTGACAGGTGGGGCTGGAGGGTTGAATGGTGGGTCTCTGCATGCATACATCTGTGTGTTGGAGGGGCATTTTTATGTATGTGTGTAAATGGCTGTGAGAGTCAAGGGTGCTGATGGGAGATCGGGTGTACACTGTATCTGTGTGTGTGTGTGTGTGTGTGTGTGTGTGTGTGTGTGTAAGGGGATACAAGGGGAGGAGGTGACAGGTGGCTATGTATATTAAACAGCCTTGTCATTTCCGAACCTTCGGTCCATTTGATGGCTTGTGATTGGTTGTGACAGCGGCAGTGGCAGGGAGAGGGCACGTGCACGTGCAGTCATGCAGGCGCACACACACACAGTGGGTCTCACAGGGGGGAAGGAAGACCCCTCTCTCACATTCATCTTTAATCTGCAACACACACACACACACACACACACACACACACAATAAAAAGCCACCGCTCTCTGGCCTGCCAATCACCCGGCCTTGATTACTTCGCCTTGTAATTCCCAGAGGAGAGACGTTTTGACGGCAGCACACACACACACACACACACACACACACACACGCACACACACAAACACACACGCAACCCATCCGTGCAGCTGAGCGAGGCGCATCCTGTCCCAGCGATGGCCTGCATCTAAGCTCCCTGAGGCTTCTCACACACACACACACACACACACACACACACACACCTCCGACTCCGCACCCGGCATTTCCACGTCCATCTATTGATTAAATGGTAATGCAGATACATTTTTCATCTGCTGCATCCTGAGTACTCTGGCGTCTATGAGGGCACCTCCACTGAGACAGCAAGCGTAAAGAATTGTGTCAAAAAGTGCAATAAGAACCAAGGTTAACAAGATTATGGTGTCTGAAATCAATCTAAAAATATAGTTACGGGAATAAATAAGTAACAATAGTGACTGTTGACTGAAACGTAAAGAAAAGCAATGTATACAGCCAGTATAATGATGTTTGTAGACGGCTGAGCTGCATTTTTGGTTCTGGTTAAATCATTAATCGGACATGGGAGCGTTTTCATGTACATCTGGCAGCTGGTTCTACACTAGACCTATCTATCTATCTATCTATATATATAGATATATATCTATATCTATATATATCTATATATATATATATATCTATATCTATACATCTATATCTATACATCTATATCTATATATCTATCTCTCTATATATATATCAAATGAATGAGTAAGTGAATTAAGAGAATATCCATTTGTGATTATAGATGTGCACAACTGCACATATTTTTGTGACCCAATGTCAACTGCACAAGTGTGTGTGTGTGTGTGTGTGTATATGAGTGACAACGCGCATGTATTTGCGTGTAACTCTGCCTCCTGCCCCTGAAGTGGAAGTTAAGAGCCCGGAGTTATCATCCGGGTTTAGATCCACATATATCTTTTAACAATTTCAATTTAAAGTGCCATTCAGTCTAATTAGAAATGTGTTTCTGGCGGCCTTAATTGGCGTTAGTGGGACCTGCCCCACCACTACAGTGTCTAATAGAGAGGGAACAAAACAAGGAGAGGGAGAAAAGTGGGCTCACTAGAGTATTGAAGCAAGGAGGGACAGAGTAGGGCAGCATCAAAGCCGCCCTACTCTCCATTCTGTAAAATAATTAACAGGAGAGCTGGAGTTGAATGTGGGTTGTGGCCTAGCACTGAATCCAAGGGAAACCAAGAAAAGCTAGACTTTTTAAGCTTCATTTTCTTTCTCTTGTTTGTGGCAGGATCTGTATCTTGCCATCTGTACTTTATTTCCGTTCTCCGGTGGCAAGCGTTCAAATCTAACTACAAAATGGTAGAGCACATGCGATCCCTGTCTCATTGGTTCAAACCCGTTCAGTTGCCGCTACCGGTAAGGTGTTTGGGGCGAACACGAGTTTCGATTTATCCTATAGCAGCCAGGAGAGTAGAGTCATTTTTTTTTTCCCCAACATTGTTTGGCGTCTCACTTTAGGCAGTGAGACGAGATACCATACTCTTCAGAGAACCAGGGCTAAGCCAAGGATCCTAGCGTTTCGGATTGCATAAAGTCCAGTAAAGACCAGTTAATAAGCTAAGGGCTAAGAGTAAAATGTACAATAAAGTACATTACAGAAGGTGTAATCACAGATGAATCCTAAAGGGATACCTTGGCATTCATTTTCCTGAAGCCTAATGAATACCAAATGAACCAACAATTCAACCAGCTCAATATCCATATTCCTTAAAGTTCATCCGCATAAAAGAGTGAAAAGGTTGTGTTGAAGTGAAACACGTCTTAAAAAGCCAGCGCATGCTAGGTTGGACTTGTGTTATGTCAGGCAAGATCTGTCAGGCATATTGAGATTGTTCTAAGATTGTTCTGGAACAAACCCCCCAAAAATTGTCCAGCCAGGAGTTCTTATTACATTACTCAGCAATCAACAACAACAGCAGGTCTGCCATAACACAGTATTTCCATACCAAGCGATATATACAGTATCAACATACAATATGCACACGCATTTATTAGCTGTGAAATATGTAATTAAACCTAACATTTTAAAGAAATGAATAAAATGAAGAGCGCTGCAGCGCTGCTCCTCGCCGGTCAGACTGTGAGCTACGGGACGCGAGGCGGAGCAGCTTCATCATTAGCCCTGATGGATGAGAGGCTTGGTCTGTGCAGGGGCCCACGACGCACAGGAGGCAGAGCGGGAAAAGGAGATGGACAGGGATACAGGGATACGGGGGGGGGGGAACCAGATAGATTTACAGCAGACAGAGAGAAGGGACTGGGGGAGCGGGATGGAAAGAATGATGAACAGAGAGAGACATGCAGGCGGCCGCGGAGGTAGATCCATCTAACAAATTACCCTCTCCTCCATTACAAAGGCTGTCAACCTAGACACCTCTGTCAAAACTCATTCGCAGTCATCTCTCTCTCTCTTTCTCTCTCTCACAAGCGCTACCTCCTGTTACCAGGTGATAAAGGAGCTTGTCGGCATGGCGATCCACACTGCCACTGTAGGAGTAGCGTTATAGCAACTCCAGAGTGTGTCAGGCTAAAGTGACTTGCTGTCAGCTGTTGCTGTTATGTATTAGGCCGTTGTAAACCGGGCTCTAAACACAGACTGGCTGACTGACAGAGAGAGACACTTGTGTTTCTCCTCACAGATCTGGCCTTATTTTTACTCTGTTGATAAAGTTTACATTGGACATGATCTTCTCCCCTGGAAGACTGATTAGGGGTGACATCGTGTCATACTGGATGGGATGAGGGTGGAAAATACACAACACACACACACACACACACACACACACGTAAACAAATAAATGGTATGCAGAGGAAACATGAGGTGTTTTTGGAGCCATAAAGAACTTGTATGTCCTGCGTGATTTGCAGATTTGTCCGAGTTTTCTAAGTTAGAGTGCGCAAAATGCAAAACAGCAGCGTGTAAAAAATATGGATCTGCAGCTAGTCCATGTACACACCCTCTGAGAAGACAAAGAGGACTGGAGGAGCAGAAAAATAAAACAGCGCTGACAAAAAAAGGGTTAGTAATTTACATTTTTTGGAGGTCTGGGATTTGTCACTTTTGTCACTTTTGGGTAATCTGGGGGAAAAAACACACCGATATGCTGTTTGCTTAGGAGTAGGAACATGTTAGAAATTCATTTAAAAAAAAAAAAACTACTTACAAACGGCACTAAAATGCATTTTGCACACAGTATCAGCAGCTAGCAATGTAGTTGATAGAGAGCATGAGATAAGTCAGAGAGAGATATCTGCATCTCCTAATTTCCAGTGACCTAGTTTTGTGTCTTTTAAGCATGGGGGGGGGGGGGTTGAAGAAGTGTACTTCCAGAAGATCTACGTTCGAAGGGAACTAGTCAGTCCACACAGAAACAAGACTAACGGTATTAAAAAAAAAGACCCAGAGGCACAGAACACAGAAACAAAATGAGACTGCCTTAGAAAGAGAGAGTGAGGAGGGGTTGGATCAGGTCAGGACCGTGTATTGCCCGTGTGATACAGGTGTTTCGCCATGAATTAGTCATTAGAAGGGATGTAAAGAGTTACTTATTTAGTAAAACCCTGAATGACCGCCATTGCCTACACAGGCACAATATTGGTAAGCTATACCATGTGACCATTGATTTCTCGACCTATGACGACATATGACCTTGAGAAGCTTCAGAGGCCGATGCAGGATAGATTACTTAAGACCCTCTAAAACCAACTCAGTGTGCAATATCCCCCTTATCCTGCATAGGTATCACCATTGCTGGAGGAGCTGGAGGTTCTCGCTCCATTGGCTACATAGCCTTCAGAAATGAAATGGTGTGTTGCCCTGTCTGCGCCACAGGCTCACACCGCATGAGCACTAGTTCTTCTGTTGGAAAAATGTGTTTACAGACACTGACCCTCTAAATTGTTTTCTCTTCGTTAACCCCTTCTGGAGGGAAGATGAGGGCCTCAGAAGGGCACGTCTTATCTCCAAAAAACCCTTAAGCCCTGCACGCAACAACACACAGAGATAAGTCTAACATATCTCCAATCCAGCCATGCCTGTGATGTCCTGGTGGAAATGTCGCCCCTTTTCTACTCTGCTGAGGTGGGGTGTTTTATCAGCGCTTTAATACCTCTTGGGATGTGTAAAGATCTGGGTGTTTATTCAAAACAGTGATATGATTATTGTGCATGCATCCAGGAATTACTATTTTAAATTGTGAAAACTTTTTTTGTTTTTATAATGTCCACTGAACCAAAAGGTTAATTGTCAGATAATCTCTGTATTTATCAGGTACACTCCTCCATTAAAGTAACCAAAACTTAATGTTAGTAATTTCAGCTTTCGGTGGTGTATAATCTTCAGAAGAATCAAAGTAGCAGGTAGCATATGCCGGATAGAGCTCACACAGATCAAATAAAACGGCAAAATGCACCATAAACCTTTGATAATATAAGCTAAACTAAAATTAAAAAAAAGCCTTAAAAGATAATTCCAGGCAATTTAAACCTGGGTAGGACATTAAAGTATTAAAGTTACAGACTTCAAAAGGACATCATTTGGGTCTGTTAGAGAATGTTTTCACTCATTGTTTTGATTAGATTGTTGATGTCACAACCGTTGGGATAGTTGGTGAGGTCTTGTAACGTCTTAACGCCATCCGGTGGTCCCCCTCTCGTTGGCCCCCTTTCCGTTCTTCATCGCTGGTGTACTAACCACCGACCGGCAGCCGTCTATTCACCCTGCGCACTCGAGCACCGCACCTGTTTCCACTCATGTACACCTGACGGAGGGCTTTATATATGGGGAGGTTGGGAACACAGACTGTCGGTGATTGTGGATGATAACAGAACGTTACCAGTGCACTGCGGTTTCTTGTATCTGTATACGTTTTTGTATTAAATACCGAGCAGGTTCTGGACCTCGATTCAAGAGTCTCCTTGTTCTCCCCGTGTCTTCGTGTCTCGTTCCGTCCGCGCCTGTGCTCTACCCAAACACACACCACAGGTCTACTGTTGGGCCAGAATTTCCCTTTAAAGTTAGTTAATTAGTGCAACCCACTTGTATTTAGATGTTAAGCTTTCTTTATATTTGTTTATCACAAAAAATCTGTCACAACACAAAGACTGCACGTAGATTATGTGACAGATGAAACAGTGGCGTATGTCAAGCTGTGCAGTACCAATCCTCCCTTTCAGGCATAGCAGTGGGATATATCCTGTACTGTACAGTACATCCCCCTTTTTCACATCGCTTGAAGTGCCATTAGCGCCCATCAGGTTTGAGCCCTCGACAGGGCTTTAGGCTGTACACAATCATTTAATTCCCCTGCTTCCTTCATCTGAATGGCTTTGTATGGTACCCCTTTCTGTGCCATTTTATTTCCTGAAAGATTGTTCCGCTCATTTTCCTTTCTTCCTTCGCATTCATTCATCATTGTGAAATCATCTCCCCTACCTTCCTTCCCTCTATTCATCTCTACTTCCGTCCACACCAATCTGCTTCCTCTCTGGGGATCCATGGGATATCTTGGTGCTCTTTACTCACAGGCCCACACTATTCATTCCTCTCTTATTGGCTGCGTTCACATCCACACTCACACTCACACTCCACTGTTACTCACAATATGATAAGGGGGACGGAAAGCAGCAGATTCTGTTTGTATATTTGGGATTTTGCAGTAGAGTCACAGGGATATGCATGGTTCAGGCTTTACTGTACATGGACACGTGTTATGGGGTGTTTCTACGTTAATTAGTCTCCATGTAAATATGTTAATAGGACTACTAGACTTGTTTTAATAACAGGGGATGCATGTACACCTAACAAATTACTTTTCCTCTTCTTCCATCACTTACTAATTTTCTCACTGTCAATTTGTTAATTATTCACTCTTTCTATTTCTATTGACACCATAAAACCAACAGGAAAACACTCTGATCTATCAAAGTAATCTACTTTACCAATCTATCTATTAGACTATTGTATTGATATAATAACTAAAGCCGGGGTAGATTTCTTTCCCAATCGTACGCAACCGGGAAAGGACTGTCCTATATAGACTTACACACATAATGCCGGCAGTGTCTTTGCAGAACACACATTTAAAGACGAAATGTATACTGTATAGACATCTTAGATTAAATCCTGACGATAACATTTGGGATTTTATGAGAAAGAATTGAGACTCACACTTAATGATTATGATGAAACAGCCCTGGGCTGCCTTTGACTAGCGACTTCACACGATCTCAAATTGTTGGGCTCAAAAGTCAATCTGTACTGTATAACTGAATGTGAGAAACTGGTTACTAGTACTGGTTAAAAACCTCGCATGTATGGAAAGGCGTAGGCAGCGCGCAGGGATGGCGGCTCACAGCGGGGAGCCAGGCAGGGCAGCCGGCACGACATGCGCCACAGCGGTGATGGATGCTGGACCTGCCATGCCAAGCTGAGGGGCACCAGCGGCTCACACACCTCGCACTTTTCAAAAATGAGCTGGAGAGAGCACAGTGCCCGCTGGGAGACACAGACAGACAGGGTAGGTAGGGGAGGGAGGGAGGGAGAGAGGGAGGGAGAGGGAGACAGAGAGAGAGAGAGAGAGAGGGAGAGGGAGAGAGAGAGAGAGACCTGCTGCTGCCACCTGCTATCCATGACCCCGCCCAACCGCGTGGCGTCCAAAACCACGTTTGACAAATGAACGCTGGGACGCAGAGCTGCGTTCTCAGTCCCTGAGCTACGGCACCGATAACACACACACACACACACACACACATACATACACACTGCTCTTTAGGGGAAAGTGGGGGGAAATTAACAAGAAAATTACTTGGAAAAAGAACAAAGTGTGTTAAGCAAAAGAGATTAAGAAGAATGTATTTATAGAATTTGTAGGAAAAGGTTGTGTATACACACACATTTGCTTTGGAAACACTGAAATATGATGAGTCATTTCAATAAAGCCAGCTGAAGACTGCGAAAAAAAATAATTAATTTTGAGAAAATGAGCCAGAGAACGAACAAGAGATAAATTCCTTTGTTGCTATATAACAGCCCACAGCTCCAGATGTCCTTTAGATTCCATATATACTATTTACTGTATTCAGTCCAATTTATCTGAATGGAGTGACTTTATGAGCTTCGCTAGGACCTGATTGTACACACGGCCAATATTAATAGTAGAGTAAATAAGTGATTATAAGAGTGACAAAAGGGTGCAAAAGTCAACCATGGTTTCTAAAAGCGTTGCATAAGAGACCTCAAGATCACAAAGCCAAAAACAACAGCAATGGAGGAGGGATTTAGTGGGAACTATTTCAGGTTTGGTTTGTCCATCTATCTGTTCTCCCATGCTTTCTGGGAGGAAAACATGTCTGTACGACAGCTTCTGTTGTGTTGTGTCAATCTCTGCCTCTTCCGTCCTACTGATCCTTGTCTTTGACTTGACAAAATATTCTTCCACTTTCCTTATTAATTAGTCTATTCATCGTTCCAGCGTCGGGCATCGGTGGTACGTGGTTTGCACTAGCGTCTCCCGCGTCACCGGAATGATCTGTCCTTGTTTTTGTTTGTTTGTGTGAGGCTATTTTTATTTCCCGCACTTTACCTGTAAGAGCGGGGAGGCCATCGAAGGACACACACAAAAAATGGCAGGAGAGAATAATGAGCTGCCACCAACGGGCCTGTGACCGAGACATCAGTGTCCGGCAGGGACGTCGTGGGACAGAGTGACAGTGGGACCGTGAAACGCCCCAACCCCTAATGACGAGCTTAACATCCCAAAAACACCACACACACATGTACCCAGCATTTACACAGATACTACACATTTTGTTTGGCTCAAGAGTTTTTTGTTTATGTCCAACGTATGAAACAATGATAAAGATAATTCAATAAAGACAGAAGGAAATAAAAACGCTAAAATACAAAGTGGGCTATGTTTAGTACAATCTAACCTTGCAAAGTGCTACCAACGTTCTTGCATCTAGCAAGCTTATCTTGCTAACTCTGACACTACTTTTTACAGGCACATTTGTTAGCTCTGTTAGGCTCTGACAGTGTTACACTGGAGAAAAGGCAATGGTAGAAAGTTGTCGTAGGTAATAATGAACTTACCTTGGCAATGGTCTCGTGGAACTTGAAAAGTGGGTCGAGAGACTCTGGGGACTCAGCAGTGAACTGGGCCTCAGACAGGAAACTGGTTGTCTATTAGGAAAGAAGCAACTGTCATGTTTGAGTCAATGTGTATATTGAAACCAGTTGACACAGAGCAACACAAAGCAAAACGAATGATTTATTCTATACAGGCTGCATTACTTTTCAAGAGATTTAATTTATCGGATCGATTGACCAAAATCATACTAAAAATGTTATTAACATTATTATTTTGTGTGCACATTAGCTTATCTTAAAAAAGTCCACCCCACCATTGTATTATTGTCCTACATCTTACAGTTTTTCAACTAATTGCAATGGGTCTTTTTTTGCAGTTCTACTGCACATTTTTCCCATTGAACTGTTAAAGCTTGAACTGTTGAACTGTCCACACTCACTGATTAGAGTTAGGCCTAATTATTTATCCAAACAACATCCCTAAGCTACAATGGAAAGAAGGGTGGATGAATAAATGTGTTGTAAACTGTCTGTCTGTAAACATCCAGGTCAAAAGACAGGTAAGATGGCAACAGAGTATATCTGAATTTTTTTAAACACCTATAGAGTTTACAGCCTACACAGAAAGAACATTTACCGGTCTACGGTAGCCCTTCTGGGTCACAGAGAAAATGAATCATTATGCAATTACAACTGGCTAGCAATGCAATTTTAATTTCCACTTGTTTTACCAGCACTTTTCCACTTTTCATTTATTTGTGCCTTTGGGAAAAGATATACATTTAATTTTAATGGTTTTTCATGATTTCATAGAAATTTACATCAGGTGGCTTCTTTGTCACTCATTTAAAAAAGTAGAACACCAGTAGGCATAGTAGTAAGTGCTGGATACGACTATTCCCTGCTTTCCACACCTCCATCTTAGATTCCAACTGGTTGTCACTAATCATCATAAAGATGTGTCTTCCGTTTTCTCTCTTCTTTTGTTCTATTGTATTCTGTTCTGTTTTCTTAGAGCACAGAGTACATGGAACACACTGTCAGGCCACTGGAAGGAAAAGATACTACACCCTCTCAGGACCACACAGCTGCCAGAACATTTTGTTCTGCTGTCACACATACACACACACACACACACACACACGCGCACAGGCCACCGGACACACCTTGGACAACCCCAACACAAATCACCTAACGGTAACTTTTCTCATGGAGTTACCATAGCTGACAAGGAGGTTAACAATATCAATGATTTAAAGACAAAATTGCTACACAATGCTTCTTGGGTGGTGGGAACACCTGACACCTCGGGGACATTGTGCTAATTTCAGTCTCCCAGACTTTATATGTCTTGAAAAATAGCTTAGCATATCCTCCTGAGCCCTTGAGGGTATTTTCTGACTCCCGAGCTTAAAAAGCTAACACAAAGCAATGACAAGTGACAAGCAATCCTCAATAAACACTGCAGATTTGACCTTGGACTTATAAGTGCAGAAAAACAGTTTCAAAGCTTATTATTTTTGTTCCAGAGTGTCTCTGGAGTGCAGAGAGAGTATGAGAATTGGCTACGATCATGGGCATAGGTTTAATTTGAACATCGGGGGGACATTCAGCGGGGCATCGGGAGGTCCTCCCCCAGGAAATTTTGAGTCAATCACTTAATTTCCTGCATTCTGGTGAATTTGTATGCATCAATTTGTGCCAGTTTATGGTGAAAATGTCTTTATTTATGGAAAGGAAAACACAAAATTCAGGCACCAGGTGACAATTCAAAATATAATGAAATATAATGCAGTAAAGCTCTCAGGCAGTAGGCCTATTTCTTTCAAATATTCTCCTGTAGATCAACTTTTCTCATTTACTATTATCCCTGCTAAATCATAGGCATGATTTAGTCTTCTGTCCTCTTTTGTGTCTTTTGTTTGGGGAACCTCTTTAAATGTGCATGTTGCACCTATTCACGTCAATGATAGGCCTACATTTTAATTAATTTATAAACCCTAGGGCATAGAAAACAAATTGTAGAACATTATTCCCTTACTGTGGTTCAATCTAAACACAAAGGTACTAAACTAAAATAAACCCATCAAAATGGATACGGAAAATATTCCCAGTAGGGGATAAAGCCTGGATAAAGCTTACATGATGACAAAATGTATTAGCAAAAACATTTGAGAATACTACAAAACACCTGAAATAAGAGTGAAACTAAAAATCATTTAAACCCTGGAATAACTGACTGAAATTGTCCCACCTGAACAGGTGCATGAACGTGCCTCAACTAACTTGACATCAACAGTAAGCGCATATGGAAGCATCATTTATAATTCACATATTTATTCCAAGAAGGCACACAAGAAAGTTATAAGCAGCTATGTTTCTGCGCTGCCTCTGAATAAATATTTGAATTATTGAGCACTGCATCTGTCTCGGAGTATGTCCCCATTGAAGATGTCAGCTAAAGTATTAGTGTCAGAGTATTACCCCCCAAAAAATAACATTTACCAGTTGTAGCAGACATGATTGTGCTAGTTGTGTGGCAAATTAGTATTTTCATCATTATCATAACTGTACTATATGCACAATTGTGCTGGGCACAAGATGATTAGAATCAAACGTATCCAGGAAATATCACTCTCTCTCTCAAACACACCTATTCACCCTCTCCCTCAGCTATGCCATTAAGCACAAATACTAGTGTTAGGTGCTAGCCTAATTAAAGCAGGCAGTTCTGCTTCACAGGTCATGGAACGTTTCAGCTCTAAGCTCTAAAACAAAGAGACCAAACCAGGATCAAAGATACCAGATCCTTATTCGAGTTGTGCCTGAAAGCCCTTGTAGCACTTAGCTTAGTGTTTTCAATATCCACTACCTTTATCTATCTTTATTTTAGCACTTGTTCTTTCAACATTTCTTCCTGCATTTCTCTATGGACCTGCTGAGATTCTTTACTGGGACTGAGGTAGACAAATTCATGGCTGACATACTTAAGCTGTACTTGACAACTTTGGTCAAGGCTCCCAAATGGTATGAAGAATGTCAAGTTTGTCAATGCTTCATGTTTTTCCCCCACATTGCAGCAGGAATAATATCCTAATTTCAAATAGCAAATTGCCCAACAAGAGGCAGTTTCTCTGATAGAAGAATAAATTCTATGTGTACATTCCCAAAGCATATACACACAAATGGCGGTGAGATCAAATGACGGCATTTTTCATGAGGCAAGCAACATCCCGGTGGAAATTTCCATGACAATTGATAAAAGTACATGCTCAGTGTAGAGGCTTCAAACACAGTGCAACAGAAAGCCATTACACTTTTCTTTTGCACATCTGAAACACTTTCATCAAGTTTATATACTGTAGAGCCAAGGAAGACCAATTGTATGATTAGAAGAAGTTATGTGATTAAAACGTCTTTCTTCATGGCTCTAGAGCAGGTTATAGCAGGGAATTAACCCCCAACATGCAGCGCACACTGCAAGAAAAATAGACCTGCATAGTCCGTTTGTCTTGCATCATGGGCCGAGGTTCCATGATGCATACAGTGCACAAAAGTAGATTCCAGGGAGTACAAAACACACACCATCATGCAGACAGCCAGACACACACACTGGCTTAGTTCCTCCTCAGCTGGAATGCTATTGATTTTCCTCCCTTTTCTTCTCTCTTATATTTTTCCTCTTTCAGTCTATCAAGGTGTTGGGTGTAATTGGATTCCCTCAATTTAAAACTTTGAGTTTGAAACGCAAGAGGGATACAGCAGGGTTCATGCTCGAGGAATACAAGCTTCAGAAATGAACCGTTGAAAGGCTTAGCAAACATTTGAAGCTCATTGTTGCCGTCTTAACATGCACACAGCAGCCTAGTACCATGGAAACTATGATGTATACGGAAGATTAATTTATAATATGTCACGTTGTTCTTTCACTAATAACCAGAGGACCATTTGTATTTATTACAGCCTTGTGTTAAGTGCAGGTGAGGGGGGTACTGTGATCGCCCAGTATGTGTGTGTCTCATGGATGTAATATAATAACTGATACGGCACTTAAAAATGTCGGCTATTCATTTAATGGAAAAGTGCTCAAAAGTGCATATGACAGAATGCTTCTCCCAACTTCCGCACTTCCTTATGACTTCTGTGTGCTCTGAGCCAGAGCATTAGCGTCCACCACAAACTCACACGAATCCAAATCTAAAACATTAAATTTCCTAATATAATGAATCGTTTTCACATGAGTGGGCCATCCAAGGACTGTTTATAATTGTTTTAGAGTAGCGTGTTTTTCTAATGGCCATCAACAGGAAATAGGCTTTTTGGGCAACATACTGTAGGTATTTTTGGCTGCAGTGTCAGTGTTGGCCACCATACCTCTCAGGGAGCAAGCCTCGCTGCCCGCTCCTGGGAGTAGTACCTCAAAGCACCCCCATTTGAGAAACACTGCTCTAAAAGATAGAACGTTGCAACTTTGCAATCTTAAAGGGGAACAACGGTCATTGAAAAAAATAAGTCTATACAACTTGATAGAAAACTGCAATGTCCTCATTGACACGCATTTTAAGAGAACATGCTGAGAAACCAGGTGGCAGCCTTATTATAGTACACAGCATTTTCTTCCTAATGGCAATATGAATAGAGTATAGAATTACAATATTTGCAATTTAAATAAACATTCTGTGACCTTCTGAATCTCTTTTATGTGAACAGAAGATCAAAAAATGTAGAGAATAAAAGGAACAGGAACATACAAAGTCTACGGGTATATTTATCATCCATTACCTAGCTAGCTAACTGTTGGCTACTGTTATTTTCAGAGAAGGAAGCGCTTGCCAATGAACAACATGCTAGGAAAAACAGTCACGGTTTTCTCATTCCAGTGGAACCTACTCGCATTTTAACTTAATTTACCCAAAGAGAAATAGTGACACATCTGGCAATTTAAATTGAAAACCTGATGCCAAAGTCATTGCTCAGCTTGCTCAACAGACCTGGGTTTAAGCCATGTGTGTCCACCTGTAAATATCCTTGAGCAAGTCACCTAATCTCCATTTATGGCTAGGCTAACCCTAGATTCCAACCAGAGAGTGAAAAATAAATGTCACTATTAATAAATCAAAATAATTAAACGCATCTCTGAGCTGTCCAATGTACCAGACACACACTAAGGTATAAGAATTCTAAGTTTGGGCTTACTACTCGAGCTGGAGCGGTCTCTTTCGGCAGTATAATTGAAGGTGAGGTTCACTATAGTTCTGTAAATGTGATTGTCAGCATGCATAGTCAATAAATCCGGAGGTGAGGGGTGGTTAGTGCTGCTAAGTGCTAGTGATAGTCAGTTGAGGCAAAGCAACAACTGCTGGATTTCATCATGTTCCAGCCTCATCTGCTATGTATGACTCAACACCAGTTGTGTGTGCCCTATTTATTTATAATATATTGTATAATAAACGTAATAATGGAACATGCAATTCCCTGCCTGGCCTTCAAACCCATACAAACAGAATAAAATTACTAGTTAATGAGCTTTTTGTCAAGAAAATGACAAACGATAGAGATGAACATTAAACAAACTTTCATATTCTATTTGAACAAAAAATGTTTTATAGGAGAGCACAGATTTATGGGGCCTGTTAGCAGGGGTTAATGCAAACAAACAAAAACAACAAAGAAAATAGTACAGTTTGAAAGTTTAAAACTCTTCAACACTTTCGTTAAAATGCCCCAGGAGTTTTGTCTTAAAAGCAAATCCGTCTCAAGATAAAATCCATGATCTTACATCTTTATTTGTGAGCGATTCCATTTTTAGATTACAAACAAGAGATTAATGATGTCACTACAAATTCTTAATCCTCTCGTTTGTAGTGCAGAGGCCGTTTTTATGAATGCATAGGTTTGCCAAAACAAAAATATATTTTATTCTGTAATTTTAAATGTGTTATAACAATATGTGACTGGTACTACTCTCTACTCCTCCCCCTAGAGAGCTCCCAGACACATACTCTTCCCCCCCCCCCTTCCACCATTCTCAGTTGTGTTTATAATAAAAGTGAAGGAGGGCGGAAATTTGTTTAATATGTTTTCTGATTTATGATTGTAGCCTTATACTGTACCTGGAAAAATGTTTAAACACGTTACGATCAATATGGTAATTGTCAGGTAGGTGTTTTGCTAAAATACAAATATCTGCTCTGAACGGGCGCACAAAAAAATTACTTCTTATTTAGAAGGCAATACAGGATAAACAGCTATTTATTTTCTTTCATTATGTTCTATTACTGGCCCCCCTTTTTTAACGCCATTCCCATTTCCAATTCCATCCCTGTTCCATTCCTACCCCACACTTCCATCTGCTCTCCGCCCTCTCCTCTTCTTCCGCTGACTTAATCTTTGCCATTACATGCTAATTTAGTCATTTCTCATTTAGACTATTCCTCCACACATCTGCCTATTTCCTCACTTTAACTCCCACTCTGCTCCTTGCATTTCAAAAGGGCCACCTTCTCCCCACCTCCTTCTGTGTCTCTCGGCTCTCAGTCATCCTCCCCCCTTTTACTCCCTGCTCTCCGTCTCCTATGCCATGGGACATCTGCTGTTCCAGAAGATTCCAGGCAGGTTAGCGACTGATCAGCTCAGTTATCCAGTCGATTAGCCGAGATACACACGCATAACAATGGCTACTTGGCCGTCTCAAAACTTAGAAATCCGCCAAACAACTCATCCTCAAACAAGTCATATTCTTTTATAATCAAGGTTAATTTGGAGCCTAGGAGAAAACTGGAATACACATCACATGAATATTGATGTATTGAGAAACATGTGCCTATCCCCAGCAGGCTGCCTCTTGTGGCAGTTATTTGATGGCACCGCAGGGTGCCGCGTGATGAAGAGAGCAAGCCGGAGAGCGACACAGCGATGAATCTGAGTCTGACAGAGCCGGAGCATCACAGCCGCTTCCTGGATCAATAGAGGGTGTCTGGGTGTGCTGGGATATTCATTTGGACCGACGTTGGAGTATTCCAATGTGAGCATAGGTTCGCCGGCTCTCCACTCCGCCACCCCTCCCCCTGCTTCTCTTCATCTTTAGATCTCTCTCTCTCTCTCTCTCTATGCCATGCTCCTATCTCCCGTTCTATACCCAAACACCCAGTGAACCGTCACTGTTACAGTTCATTAAAAGGTGATAAAGGTGCACTGAGGAGTTTTCTGCTATTTTCCAATCAGTGTCTATGTTTGCGTGGACAGCTGATGTTCTGACTGAACCAACACTATTTCTCTCAACTATTCTTTTCAATGCTAACACTTTCACCAGAGAGTGGAGGTACTGTAGCTCTTTGTGACTAGGCAATGCCTAGGCAAACTAGGCTCATGGGAAATGTAGTTTACCCCTGGAAACGCTATCACTTACCAAAGACAAAGCCTCGGACTTACATATACCAATATTTTAACCAATGTGCACTTCAGATGGAGATTCATATTGTTTCCTAGATAGAGAATTATCTATTTTTAGCTCCACTACCCATTGATGTTTACCTATAGTGTTAGTATTGGCACATTCACATCCATCTCTTTTGGAGGTTAAAAGCTTATTGCATCTTTAAAGGGCCACTGCGTGATTTGTGTCAGTAATCCCCCTTGTAGTTTAAACTAGCGTTACGACAAAATTGTTTTCTTTTAAAACATCAGTAGTGATGGCCCCACCCACACTTGTGGCTGAAACTTCTCTACCCTCTACAGAACTCAGTCTCACAACATTCTCTACCCCTCCCCCTATAGCCACCAGCATTTACATGCACAGTCAGGTTTCAAACAGACAGTGAACAAGGGAGGAAATGTGGGGATCTGTGGGCGCTATATATAATTCATTTGTAGTAGTAGCTAATGCACAATTTTCTGTTAAAATATATATGGTTTTGGTGTTATGTATCTAAAATATAGATCTCTGCATGTGTGCATCTATTAGTTATTTCATTATATACCAGTCTTTGTAATTTTGCACTATATAATCTTTACTGTTTGTTATATAGTTTAGAAGATCCTTTTAACCATTTACAAGTACAGTATATGTACATAAAAGGATATGTATAGAGTTACAACATTAGACTTACATTTAAATCAAAGTTTTGACAAATTATCAAAAATGATTAGCACCTCTGGGAATTCAACGTCGGAAAACTGAGCCAGAATGGTTTTTGGTCTATTTCACCATGTCATCTAGTTGTAAAAATAACACAATTTGTTTATTTAATTTTCTCAAATATGTGCTGAATTGCATTAGCAGTTGAAAACAAAGGGCATAATAGCTCTAAAACAGGGTTGTTAACAGGCTTCTTGCATTCTAAAACAATTTACATGCTTGGAAAACATCCGCAATTAATCACAGTAACGACATTTCCTAATTTGAGAGATGCAGTTCTTTAGGCGGCCAGTTCGCATACCACTTAATACTTTTAAGCAGGTGGCAGAACGGACCACCTGCTTAAAAGGAGACAGACAACCCATATGGCATTTAAACACATAAGCATTTCTGGCCTGGCAGTCTATGCGTTACAATTCAATGCAAACAGACAGCCGTCTGAGGCATTTTAGCATGCACTCGGTTAACATGATTCTATTACAGTCATTGTGCTTAATAAAGGTTGAAGTAGACAGTTGGAGGGCGTACTGGAACCATTCATTTAATTTTTGTGTGTATTTTGTGCGTATTGTGTATTTCTTTAGGTGTTTAAATGTAAAAAAGCACACGCAGAGAGCCATATGCATTTAGACATGCATTCAAAGCCTTATGGCTGCTTGTAGGGATGACCCGATCACACTCACACACACACACACACACACACACACACACACACACACACACACACACAGCTTGCTGACGCAGTGGGATGGGTGAGCTCTGGTTAATGATGTTCACACAGTGACAAGGCTCTGTAGAGAACCATAGCCGCCAGCTCCACTCTTGTCAAGCCTTGTCCCACATAGCACCACAGACTCACTCGTTTGAACTCCAAATGGCCTCATACACCCCCATGTCTCCACCATTATGAACCATTTAACAAGGGAAAACTGATGTGTTTGTACTAAAAGACGTATTCAAAAGAAAAAAGGGTTCTTGAAACATAAAAAATTAACAAAACAAGCCAGGGTCTCCTACAGCTGTAGCTAAACTTCAGATACAGTAGCTGTCTTGAGGGGATATTTTTAAATGTATGTTGATGAACTGCTATTTTCGAGTTACCCATGATAGTTTTGATGGATATGATTTCCACATAAATTTATCATTCTCTGATTGAATTATTGACACATTATTATATTAACAAAAAAAAGGTACATTTGTAGAGGACAAATATGTTGTTTGACATAAAATATGGTGTCTCTAGTTCAATCGATCTTGGAGATATAGGCCTATTGAAAAAGACAAAATAAATGTTACTTTCATTACCTTCAGGGGGGTCATACCTGAATAATGAAGGAATTGTCCCCCGTGATGTCTGTTGTGGTTAAGGCCCTAAACCTCAATGTGCACAAATCGAAGAAAAGGGTTGCTTGCTTCCTGTCCTCTCGTATCCCTCGAAACCAACTTTTAAATTAAACAAGTCAAGATTACATGATGTGACAGGAGGCGTGTATTATATATTAAACAATATTGTAATATAATTTGATACCTCTCGCTGCCCATTGGACCAAATTGCTTCTAATTAATCAGATTAGAATTCATCGTTTCAAACGGTAATTAAATGACGTGTTTAATAGAGAGCTGTTATCATGCTAAATAGAGGACCCAGAAAGTAGTGCTTCATAGAACCTGGGGGTTTCCTTGAACTCAAAGTACATATTATGAAAAAACTCACTTTTTCAGTGCTTCAGTGATACATTTGGGTAGATGCAACTGCAGGTGTATTTCTGTCTAATTCAAGTGCATTTGAGGTTAACTGTTAATGATGCACGCTTGAAATGTTACCTCTATTATTCAGAACGTTAGTAAGAGGATTCCATTTCAAACCGTGATGTTGCACATTACGTGCATTAGAATAGCAATGCAGTTCTTTAGTAAACAGACGTGATTGACCTGGCAGTATAGTCACAGTGTAACCACCAAAATTGTACTGCTTTGTTAGAATTTATTGCAATGCATTGTTTGGTTATATTCGTACATATTAAGCATTTATATGAAAACCAATGTATGATTCATTTCCTTTAGACCACAAATTGCATCGGTATCTATGCCTAATTTGACCCCTGTGCATTGCTGTGTTGCATAAATGACTACAATTAAACCTGTAAACTCCATTCCGACTAAAGAGGTGTTTTTACAGACACACCAGGGTGACACCACCATACTCAAACTCACCTATGCAGTCCTCATCCCTTTAATAGATTTAGCAGACAAGGTTGGGAAGGGTGCTGTCGTACCACACACACACACACACACACACACACACGATACGAACAATCAAAAACTTCACTGCTGAAATCCTCTTTCGCAATCAATTTTCTTCATAGTTTTCCACTGCAGGTTCACTGAATACAGAGAGAGCATTGAGGTAAGTCATGTTTAATGGAGGTCTTGTGTTTCCTGTAAGGGATAATAAGTAAAACATTTTCAATTTTTGTAATCTTTACTGGTTGAGTTGATGCCGTTATGTACACTCTTCCTATATTCCATTCCTTCTAAACTGCCTTTCACTAGGTCTTCTATTTCGGCCCGTCTGTTATTAGTTTTGAATAGAGTAATTTTAGAAATGCTCAAAAGCGGCAGAGGGTTGAGGCAGCACAGGGGAGAACAGTGGGATTTGTTTTTACCTTGGCCAAAAATGGTACCCGTTGTTCCAAGAGCTGTGCTCCTAGGAGTGAGTTTACAAAAGAACATTTGCCTAATTAATGGACCCTTTTCATAGCCATAGCAGGGTAAACACAACTGCAGCTAATACAATTAATAATAGGCATGTACAGTATGTTTTAGGTGCTCTAATTAACAAGTGCTGACGACTATTGTCTGTCAGTGCTTGCTTGCACACCTAAACACCTAAGGTAATCATTCATTCATTTTATGAGCTGCAGTTATGTTTACCCTGCTACTCTATGACTCATCTGTGAAAAGGGGCCATTACACAAAGCAGCTAGCAAGACTTGTCAGTTGGTGAGTCACCACTGGTTCACTGAGAAGTACTTTCATTCTCAAATTGCTGAACTTAATGTCGGTCTGCAACTCTTAATAAAACATTCTTGCTCAACTACTCAAAACTAAAAGAAAAAAGTTCATTTAACACTGAAATATGTATGAGGATACAAGCAATTAACATTTTCATCTACAGAGTGAAATATCATATGAGGTTATGGGCACTTAGGAGATGTAAAACATTTTTGCTAAAGTGAAACTTTTCTCTCCAAAATAAAGCTACTCCCCCTCTACTTTGTTTTTTCATCGACTCGACTCTGAACAGCCCAGAGGGTAGTTTGGCTTGGAACAACTTTTGGCATGGAGAGTTTCCTAGGAGGTAATTGATACTGATTCTAAATCCTTTAATCCAGTTGATTGGACCGAACATCTGTCGGGCGGAGGAGGGAAGACAAGAACATGCGGAGATGTGAAATGGTGGGCAGAGAGAGGTATATAGAGAGAGATGGAGAAAAAAGGATGACACCTTCCATTTTCCATTACAGCAGAGAGTGTTACCCAGAGTAAGAAGAGAGAAAAAAAAGAAGGAGTGAGAGAGATAGAGGGGGGTGGGGGGTAACTGAATAAATAAAAGAGGAGTAGACTAAGAAGGGAGCAGAGAAGACAGAAGAGGAGAGCTGGCAGGAGAAAGAAGCTGAAGGAAAAGGAAAACAAGGGGAGAGACCATACAGAGAAACAAAAGGAAAGCTGGGGAGAGGAAGAAAGAGCAGAATATGAATATGTCAGACTGCATATGTAGTGCTTCAGCATGCATGCTGCTTTTAAATGAGGCTTTTCACTTTCGCTATACCCAAACACCTCATAATTACCCAGAAATAATTGCTGCAAACTTAAAAAAAAAAAAAGAAATACGACAGGAGCCGTTGGAAAGTCTGTCTTCTGACAATGATATCGCAGAAATAAAAGTAATTGTCAGTTCAGTTGTGGCATTGTTAAACTGCCAACGTCTTACATATAAATGAAGAGAAATTTAAAAAAGTTTAAAAGTTACAGAGGATACAAGAGGGTGGGAAAGAGTTCCAATGGAATTTGAAGCTTTTAAAAGAAGTTCTTTATTTGACATTCAACATCTAGTAACAATTGATTTGTCAAATGTATCACATTGTAATAATATACAGTACATGTATAATATATTGTCTAGCTTATGTTAAAGAAATAAGTATCTAAGGGTCCAAAGCAGATGAATCAATTCCATTCCTGATCAAGTGACAAGACTTTTCCCACTTATTAACTACAACAGCTTGGCAATAGGCAGACAGCGGTACTGTCAACATAATTTGAACTCTATGCGGTACTGAGAGCCTAAATTACTTGTGTTTGTACCCTATGCCTTTGTCATTGTACCTAAGTTTTTTTAAATTATTTAAGTGACGATTTAGTTGCAGGAGGGCGGAAAGGTGACAACTACTGTATGTCTCCAGTGCTTACGAATATTAATAATGAGATACATGTATAAACCTATGCTACCTCACACATTGCTGGGTTTGGAGATATATTGTTATTTTGGCTGTAAATATGATAGGAAAGTAGAACGTTCTGGTGACACCAGAAATGCACTAGTGTCACAAATTGTCAAGGAGAAAAATACCATTTAGACTTCAAAGTTACAAGTAGGTTAGTTTGCAAAATAAGAGATAACAACAAAAAGTTAAAAAAAGATACAGGATATGTCAGCACTGATTTAATAGCTCCAAAATAAATAAATAGCTAATAATAATAATACCTATTTTATGAAGCCATTAAATCAGTGTGCAGTTTTACCTTCTTTCACTTGTGGTTTGCACGAGTCTGACAAGTGGTTTGCAAGTAAGTCTGGCATGTGTTATGCAGTAGAACAGCCTGCTAAACCTGTCATGTTTACTTAGACCGTTATGTGAGATATATTCGTCACGTGAGACACACACACGCACACAAACAGGAATTTACATACAAGCACACCGAACTTCATAGCTAAATTCTGATCCATAGTGATGCCTTGAATGCCATGGAAAGGTTAGCTTTATAGGTGTGACCCACATGGCTTGAAATTAACTTTTTGGTGCCACAGCCAAAGTGGATAGTGGCTTTTATACTAATTTGCTCATAATTTGCCAAATATAGGCCCAGGGTCTGGGGGGGGGGGGGGGGGGGGGGGGGGGGGGGGGGGGGGGGGGGGGGGGGGGGGGGGGGGGGGGGGGGGGGGG
>JAOEHI010010999.1:0-32808 GCA_025447815.1 Percopsis transmontana
AGGACAGAGAAGAGTCTGGACTGGGCCGAGCGACTCTTACACGCTGCCCGTATCGACGGAGGTGCCAGCCTGCCAGCGGAGGTAGTAGATCGAAGTGCTCCAGTTTACCAGGATGGGCTGCCCAAGTAGAGCCTATGTATGGGAAACACTGCACCCCCTCCTCCTCTGCTCCCTCCCTCTGAGCCCGTTGGTCTGCCATTGCGAAGCACTATTGACAAACCTATTGTAACTGTGTGCGTGCATTCATGCGATAGACAGGCAAGGTAGATTTGCCAGGGAAAAGAGGCCCTGATTGGTCACAATTCTTTCGGGCGCCGTCAAAAATCGAACCAGAGCAGATATTCTCACAGAGAATTTCACTCACTGATGGCTGACGGATGTCTGTGGCATGTCTAGGAAATTACACTAAATGTATTGCTCTTAAATCCTCACTACAGTGCCTTTAGCTAAAAAGTTAGCAGCTTTATTATCAATACTACAAAAAGGACAGAAGCGCTATAAATATATGGCATTAAAGAGACCTGCTCCTGGGCCTTCCTGGACAGCGGGGCGTAGTCCTGCAGCAAGGTGGCCAGAGTGAAATAGGTGGTGGACAGCTCCCAGTTCACACTGTCCCACACTGCTGTGTGGTTGTCTCTGCAGGCCAGGGACTTCATAGCCCGCAGATAGTAGTCTAGCGCCTGGAGGCCAAATACAATACGACACACAACACAATATAATAGTATGACACAGGAGGAGGAAGTGGAGACATAATGAGGTATATGTGTACAAAAGAGGTAAAGATAACAAATAGAGATGTGAATGATAAAAATGCAGTGGTTCTACCCTATAAATACAATATAAAGGCTATGAAAAGCCCCGCGCCCATTGTTAGCACTGTACCTGACAAACAAACAAACAAACAAGGTTTGCCATGTCACCTTATTGTAGTAAAGGGCCTCCTCGGGTGAAAACTCCCCTCTGCTCTGGTCAGCAGAGACGGCACAGTGGGCCTGGGCACAGATTCTCATGAGCCGGCCGGTGTTGCACAGCAGCAGGGCCGTGTTGGTGCTGTCCCCGATAGCCTCGAAGTCCTGCATGCCTTTCTCGAAGCAGGAGAAGCTCTTCTTCCACATTTCCTGCTCTGCCACAGACACGCAGGTCTTCACTGGAACAGGAACAAGACACAGGGAAAGGTGGGGGAGACAACGGCAAGAGGAAGAGGAAACAAAACAAAAACAAAAGAGATATTTCTGTGAACTTGTGAGCTTCTCTTTATGTCATACAGGTTCCTTCAATAGTCCTGTTTAATTCAGGTACTCAGAGAGCTTAAAGTATGACTCCCAGCTACACTGGTATACAGACACATATAGATAGAATGTACAAACATGAATGAACAATTCTTTCAGTACGTTCTTTCTCAGTCTGCATGGCTGCGGCCTGGTTCATATAGTAGACCCCCATCTCGTTGCGGATGTTGCCCAGTCTCTTGAACACCTGGGCCAGCTGTTCCAGCCCCTGGTCTTTCACAGCCTCAGAGGTCAGCAGGTCATAGGACGCCTCGTAGCATTTGCTGCTGACAAACAGCTGGTACTCTGGGTCTGTTGCCAGGTCTGTGGCCATGTTAAAGGCTAGGAGAGTGAGGGTAAACGAGAAGGGTCAGCCACTACCCGCTGACACACCTGGAACATTGCGATGGCTGCTGAAAGGGACGTACCCTGGCAGCTGCTCTCTCTGTGCAGGCTGTGCAGGATCTCCTGGTCCTCTTTGGTCTGGTAGCTGTACTCCTCCAGGTAGGCAGCTCTGTTGTTGGCGTTCTGGGCCAACATCAGCTGAATGTCCCCACACAGGGACAGGCACTGGCTGTGGAAGAGCAGCACCTGGAAGTGCAGCCCACTGCTCACTGAGCAATAGGCATCTGCAGGGTGAACAGTGATAGGGCGAGGGCTGCTGTGAATGTACAGCATTTTCCAAAACAGTGCTATAATTGTAAAAAAGGTGCCATAGGCAATGTTTTAAACCATGTACTCTAAAGTGAGATGGAGAGTCAACTCACTTCGTAGGTACAGACTGAGCTATATTGAGCTTCATAGGGGAACTGCCTTTCCATTTTCCCTCTATTGAATTAACATTGCCACTGTTGCATCTATGCCACTAGATGGCAGTATAACCCAGAAGAAAGACTTTTCAGAGGATGGCTGTAAGTCGTTAACAATTTCCTAGCCTTCTTGACTAATCGGCATTATATATTCAAAGTCAGGATAACCATACCATAACAAGAACAATTAAACAGTACTGGCAAAAGAGTTACAGAGTGGCTGACCATGGCACTGCAGAGCCAGCTTAATGTAGCGCAGGGCCCTCCCGTATTTCAGCAGACTGGTGGCTGCATCAGACAGGACATAGTAGGCTTTGGAGGCCTTGAGGAAAAGCTGCAGTTTAATGCGATGCTGCCAAGAGCCGGGGAACATTCCTGAGCGAGTCGGGTGGTTCTGGCTCTCCTGGAAGGGTCCCACTGGAGTTAGAGGGGAGAGGCGGAGGAAGATACAAGTTAAAGAGGAGAATCGGCTTAGAGTTAGGAAGGCATTTGATATTTAGGCTCCTGAAGCCCTTTTGAGACTGACAGATTAACTTATTATTATTATTATTTTTATATCTGCCTTGATTGTACACATTTAAATAATACAATAAAAATAATTTATGAATGAAAGATGACCCCAAAGGATCACAAAATGCTTTTTAAGAGGATTTAAAAATAAATAACCATTTATTTTCGCAGCATTTATTACATTTTTATTCTTTCACTTTTATCTTGTTATTCTTATCTTGACCACACTATTCAGACTGACAGACTACAGATTATATAGTCAGGCTATATGTGACTCACATATGGGGGTCATGAGTCAAACAGTTTGAAAACCACCGTCTTAAAAACATGGCAGTGGTTGACGCAGACCTTTCTCTAGGAGAAGAGCGATGCCTTTCTCTGCAGCGCATGCGCCGGTCGCGCTCCGGTCCTCGTACTTGAGAGGGATGGGTGTGTTGGGGTCTGCCGCTGGGAGATCGCTCTCCTTCTTGATGCTGCCGTCCACCGCTTTCAAGCCCTGTCCGTCACAGCACGGCCCGTCATTAATACACATAGCGCGGGCCTTTTATTACTGAATCTACTGGGCGCCACAGAGGTTACAGCCAGTCCTACCTTTAGCACGTAGCTCAGGACGTGTCTGCACCTCTCCTCCTTGTCTTGGGACACAGGGAAGGCATAACTTGGCTGGGGTGAATAAAACAAAGATTATTAGCAGAAATCTTTAGCGTGGTTTCACCCTGACTTGCTCTCTCACCCCATGGTCACACAAGACCAAGACCAGACCTAATGCATCAGCCTGGAGCTTTAGCGGCATCGGAGCGTTATCGCTAGGCAACCGATTACCAGAGCCAATCGGATTGGATTTGTTTCAGTTAACCAGACGGTGCACCGCAAAATGGGAGGACACCGAGCCGAGACACGCAAGCAGCCCTCACTCTGATCTGGTGGGTGGACTTGTACTTCTCCGGGACGGACAGCTCCCCTACAGAGCGGATCACAGCCACGGCTTTACTGTCGTCTGGTGGGTCGGAGAAGGTGCTGCAGAAGCTGTTCTCGTCGCTGTCCTCCTCGTCCCCCAGCTCCTCCTCCTCCTCCTCCTCCTCTTCATCACTGTAGCTGTCCTCCGACCCGGCGGCCCGGAGCGATTCTCCTCCATCCTCCTCGGGAGGCTCATCTAGCTGAAACAGCTCTGACAGCATGTAGTAGGCCGAGGCGATGATCTGGACAGAGCAGACGCAGGCAGGGTAGAGTAGACACCCACACACCCACATGCTTGTGTAAGTGAAGACTGGCTTCTGCACTTCAGTACTTTTATTTGCAAAGCTTAACCATCCAGAAACATACGACACCCAAGGACAATCCCAGGACTATACCTGGGGGTGCCTGTCGTGATCCAGCAGCTTGACGCAGTTTAAGAGTAGAGTTCTGATCGTCCCACAGTACTTCCTGTTCTGGCTGGCTTTCAGCATCATGTTGCTGGCCACTCTGAACAGACAGAGCAGAGCAGAGGGTGTTACCAGCACATTTCTTGGGAGTACAATGTCTAAAATGTTTAAAATTGCTGCTAAAGTTCCTTATAGGACGCTGGTCCGAACCACTGGTGGCAACACACTAGCTGGGTGGGCTCCGATCAATTCTGACCAGGCTGCACAGTCTGCATTAGTAGTTATTTGTTTCATGTCATTTTAGTTTTGCTACAGCGTGATCAACATTCCCATAAATCATCCAATTAAATTTTAAGACCTGTCGAAATCGTATTTAGGACATTTTAAAGCCTAATATTCAGATTATTGGTCTTTAGACTTTTTAAGAACCTGAGGAAACCCTGGTGGACACCATGTCAAGATGTTGTTCATCTGCAGTGTACCGTGGGCTTAAGATTGTTATGTAAAGCTCCATATACATAGCACCTATCCATCAAAACAAAGAGTTAGAAAAAAATAAAACTGTAAAATAATTACAAATTGGGATATGACTGTAGAGAAGATACTGACTTGTAGAGAAGCACAGCCACGGGGAGGGTAAACGGATTCTGACACTTCTCCTCCTCAGCCTCCACACAGAGAGTGGTGAGGTCGTACAGCTTCACAATGTCACTCCCACTGGCTGGGGGTCAAAGCAACACAGCACACAAAGGAACATAAGGACAGACCAGAACTGACAAGCGGAAGGGATACGTTTCCCCTCTTCAAATTTGTCTTTTCTTGTTGTTATAAAAAAAAAGGGAACTAGCTGTTATGTTACCTTTGAAGAGCCAGTAGGTGTGTCCCTCTTTGGTGCAGTTGGACTTGAGAAAGGAGAGGATGTTTTGAGCTATGTCCTTCACCACCCTGGTGGAAAAAGTAGAGTTTTCCAGGTCTGGGATGTCCTCTGTTTTAATCATCTCGTATTTCTACAGGTGAGACATACACATAGTAACAACAAAATTTGTAAAATGACTCAAAAGACATTGACGTCTTTGTAAAAGGCTTTGGGGGTTTACCTGAACAATCCCATTGACGTGAAAGCACATGACAAGCTCTGGAACATTGCACATTAAATTGTCAAGCCAATAGTCGATACCAGTCAAAATGTTGATCGGCTTATTGTTGTCCCTGGAAACACAGTGAGATTGAGGGTGAGAACAATGCTGTGAAACAATGGCAAACCTCCATAGCTGTATGATGGCAGGTTTTACTGTTGCGTCTGGCCTCTTGGGCGTTCAGCACAAGCAGAGACGGGGATTCAAACCTGAGTCGAAGACTGACAGCTGGGTAGCGACCACCTCCAAAAATAGGCATATTGGACCCAACTAACATGTGGATGTCCTCAAACGTCCACATGATGTTTCGCACAAAGTCATTCCTCAAACCCTGTCAACCAAGAGGAGTCAAATGAACTGTTAAAATATGATGTCCAATTATTTTTGTGTGTGTTGAGTAACAAAAACTTATGGTATGTTTTTAAAAAGGTATATTGATCCATCAAAGATGTGAGAACATTTTAACTTCAATTCTTTAGTAAGAACTGCTACCCGTTTGAAATACCTGGCTGTTCTCTCCCTCATTAAAAAGCGTAGGAAGATTTTGCTCTTTGGGAACAGATGTCACCTGGTCCAGAGCAAACTTGCTGTCCACAGAGACACTTTCCTGCAGATGACACCAAGCAAAACATGCTCAACAAGTCTCACCAATTTACTGTACATCTGAATCGGCAAATGTAATATGGAATGCAATGAAAATGCCAGTCAGAAAACAGCAAACTGGCTATTTATCCAAGTGTATTTATGCATAGTTTAGAAATACTGAATAGAACTGTGCTTGATAGTTGGACATAAACAACTAAAATGTATGTGAATTTATGATGTAAAAAATAAAGAAAATCTGACTGCACTGCATATGATTTAGAAAAAAGGTTTGAGTTATTATAACCTCTTTGGGAGCAGTAGATTCCTCTGACTCAGATGGTGTGCTGATGAAGTTGGCAGGCCAGGAGGGACTCAACTCCTCTGCTACATTGTCCTCCTCACCTTCATCTGAGTTGTCTGCTACAGGCTCTGCAGCCCCATCCCCATTTATACTGGAGAAGAAAAAAAAGAAAGATGTCAGACGTGTTTAAAGAGATAGGGCTCCAGGTTAAAATTGGAGTTGAAGTTATGAGTCTTTCACAGGACAGCCAGGATAGGCTATGCTATTTTCCATCATGAGTAATGAGATAAACCCACCTGTAGTAGAGAAACTTTGACAGGATTGCTTTTTGATACCAGTGTTCTTTGCTCTTTTTTTTCCTCTGCCACTTCTGGTCAATCAGTCGCTGATAGAACTCTTTCAGCCACGCCCAATCGCCTGTCTGGATTATCACACCGACACAAGGGAGCATAGTTAGTAAGCAAAATCTTAAAGTGAAGCTAAATTAGATTGCCGACATGCATGTCAACTGTAATTCAATAAATTACAGTTGTGTGATCATAAGGTTAACTTAACACACTTATATTTCCTTCTACTTTACACATTGTGGGTTCTAATTACAAAAGACGGCGCCACAAAGGGCTGGACTAACTTGAAATCTATTCAATATTTAGCCAGAATTAAGGTGCGACATCATTTCTGGATTGTTACCATCTCTGACCTATCCTCTCCCAATCATAGAGCCCATCAACTTAGGGCATGCCTTCAATATTCCTGATAAAGCATTGCAAAACCAAGAGTGTCTCTTTATAGCAGTCGTATACTTGGTTTGACACAGCCTGCTAGAGCCTGGGAAATACCAAGATGTTTAAAACTGTACCTGAGAAGACCTCATGAAGAGCTCTTGAATGTCCAGCTCGTCCAAAAGCAGGGTCCTGCCAACACGGTGAACGGCCATACTGACATGGGACTTGCTGTAGGGGATTTTCAGAAGTTTCTTGATGTTCTGAGTAGGACAAAAAACAGTGGTACATGTCTGCTCTATGCATGCCATTCAGACATGACTACATGCGTTTCCATGGCTCTACCAACCTCTGAGTCTGACACCACATCAACTTCGTCTCCGATGGAGTCAATAAAGTCATACGCCATTCCAAAACTACAAGGAAAATTTGAAGAATGCATTTAGACATGTACAGCAAGATTGCTCTGTATAATTAATATGACAGAAGTCGTTATACCTCATCTTTTACAATTCCTTTACATTGTGACGTATGCAAACAGTGTCACGCATTTACAATTTACGCGAATATGTTTTTCATTGGGTGAAGTGACTATCGTGGACGACACCATCACAACACCAGTATGGAAAACTGGTTTTCCATACCCAACGCATATAGTGCTATACCTGGAGAAAGGTTTGCTCTTGCTGCTGGATCCCAGTACTGTTGTTCCAGCACTCCCAAGCTGAGTGCTCTCTCTAAGCCAGTTGGCAGGAGGCAGCTTTAAGTCTGTCTTCTCCTGCAGCAGTGCATAGGTGGTAGGAGGGGGTGCAGCTGAGTACTTGACTACAGCGCGACTCTTCACTTCGCTGTTGCTGGAGCACATTTCCAACTCCTTCACAAACAACATTTCAGATGTAATACTGACCGTTAACAGTTCAGAATTAAATACTGCCACCATCGCAATGCTGGTAGAGTGCAATTCAAAGTGAAAGGTTAAGTTCAACACTTCAAACTTGATAGAAGCATGCCTTAATATTATATACAAAATTGTGTTCTTTGGGCCCAGTCAACTCACATGTTTGGTGTTTTCTCCAGCACAACTGGGAACATTCACTTCTTCTTTAGCATGATCCGAAGTGAACCCGAGCTCTTCGTCCCCAGGTGACGTGCTCATTCTGGTTACTGAACTTGTGTAACACGAAATAACGTAAGACTATTCTGTCAGCAAGAATCCATGGTTAGGCTTAGCTCAGCTCAGCTCAGATACCACTGGCTAATAATCCGTTGATATCTACGTAGATTGCTAAAACTATTTAACTGGTTGCTAATTTGCAACAAGCCTGGCAAGCTAATCTTACTCGCAGTGATGTGAAACGTTATTAAGCATGATACATGTACATTCTTTCAATTATATTCAAATCACATTAAAATACTGACAAAGGCCTATTTGAGGGTGTAACTGTTAACGCAAACTAAACTTGGAAAACGATGTTTAACCAGCCCTGTCGCCGTTGACAGACCACACGTAGAGCTAAAACGTCCAGTCAGTATGGTCAAAAAAACAAGACTACAACAAACAGTGACCCTGATAGAACTTCCGGTTTTAATTTTTTTTAGAATATAAACGTGTATAAAGGTCAATATTTCATCTCACATAAGTACGTGAAATTGTATGCATTCATTTTACGTTTTTGATCAATATATTAAATTTATTTCAAGGTATTTTGTTAAGCCTACAGCTGTTGGGAGAAAATATTTAACCCGGAAATATTTGTCAAAATTACAAATAATGTGAAAAATGTATAAAATACAATATAAAAAGTTCAATAACATACATATATACATATAAATAAGTGTTTTTTACTTTGCCATATTGGCGGAGGGAAATATATTTCGATAAAATTAAAAAAGTTGTCATTTGTCAGCTGAGAAACAAATAAGGAGGAGTCGTGAACTTTCACTGCGTTCAGCTGATTATTTGTTGTCTGTCAGCTCATTGCGGGTTTTTATTAACACAAGTTGAAAATACTTAGCGAGAATGTATGCTACATCTTAGATTAAACACCCGTTTTGTGTTTGAGATAGCAGGTTAACTTACAATGGAGACGTGGAAAAATCACGTGCGAGCGAGATTGTTCCAGCGAGACCAAACTCAGAAAAACCCGTACGATGGCGTATTTACAAGTTGTAAGATGAACAATTCATGATTTTAGATTGCCTAGTTGAGACCTTTTTACTAATAGCATACTTGTCTTCACCGAATCATATCCGTCCCTTCTCTTTTTCAGTGTCTCAATTGCAAGAGCGATTTGAAATTCGCAAACAGATTCTGGATCAGGTTCAGACAAAGAGGTTTGAAAAAAACAGTATCTTATTAACCTTCTAGCCTACTGTGTGTCTAATTGTTATTAATCTGTGATGCTTAACATCGATCGTAGCCTACGTAATCTGTTTGCTCATTGACAGTTTAGATGTAGGCCTAGATGGGGTTCATCACTGCAATAGACTCCTTTACCTCCAGCTAAAAGAGAGTGAACACATGACAGAAAAGGTAAGTGCAAACCAGAAATATTTCATGTGAGTCTTTTAACAGCACATACAGGAGGAACTCAATTATGTCCTTCACCTTTTTTTTTTAATTACAGAGAACGGGTACAAATGGTTCATAAAACTACATTTCACAATAGTGTCATTCAAGTAGCTAAAACAGTGAATGCATTCATGAATCCCCTGTTGTTTTTCCCCTAGCTGTCTCAGACTGTCTCTGATCTCGCTAGTGTTCTTTATCTGAAAGACGCTGAGCTGCATTACTGGCAGTCACAGTAAGTAGCTAATTTAAAAATGAAGCACAAAGAGGGCAAAGGACCCCCAAATCCAATCGTGTTGCTTGTAAAATAAAAATGCCCACCTTTTCATTTATTTATTGTTTTAGGGTCTCCCGCTACCGTCAAGAGGCTCTTACTCTGGCTAATAGGAGAAAAGCTGTAAAAGTCACTTTATCAGAATGTGAGTACACAGTAGAGAGACAATTGAAGGAGTTGGCGGCACTGCGTGCAGAACAAACACAACTAAGGGAGGGTCTGGCAGAGGCCCTGAGAGAGAAGGATGAACTCTTACAGCGATGGATGGATGAGAAACGGGAGGAGGCAGACCGGGTGAATAAGTACAATGACTCACAAGAAAGGTAAACCATCTTACAGTATGAGGATACATCTCCCATTGCAGACTATTGGAGAATACGTCACTGATATGCCGCTGCTTTTTTTACCACTAGGTGGCATCGTTTAGCCAAACGGCTGAACAAACACCTTAAAAAAGAAATGGGAAGACATTCTGAATTGATTGCAATTAACTCTTCTAATGATGAAACAGAAGCGTCTTCATCATCTGCTATTCAGAGTAAGAAACATACAGCATATCGCTTGAATACAGTTTTTCAATGTCAGCATTTGTTCTTGTCCCTTGAGAAGGAGTCTTGATACTTTTTTGGTGCACTGTGGAATAGACCCTGACCAACAATTTATATTCCTATATAAGACACCATCATTAGACACCTTGTTCAATTAAGCCTGAATTGATGTGCAAATAATTTTAAACTAAATAATCTAAATTGAATAACACAGTGGGTGTAATGCACTGAGTTTATGCTTATCCATGCTTATCGTATGTATTATTTTTTTTTGTGCATGTGTGTTCTCAAACTAATACAGTGGTGTGCTCTTCTTTTTTTCAGAGAATAATAATGCAGTAGAAACCCAGTAGGGAAATGTACATGACGATTGTGTTCCATCTAAGGCCAAAGTTTAATGTTTTCTTGTCTTCCTAAAGCAACAGAGGATTACCTCTTTACCTTAACATATTTTTGTTCAACGTAAAAATAGTTACAAATGTATGTAGCCAATATTGCCATATTTTGTAGAACTAACTACATTTGTGCTTTTTTAAATCAGGAAATGAGAAAAGTCATTTAAAGCTAAAATTTTAACAACTTAAGTGTACTGTATTTGAATTTTGTTTTTTTTTAATTGTTTTTTTTAATTGACAATAAAAATGCATCAACTAGCTATGGTGTAGGCTATATAATATTTTTTCACTATGTTGCATTAAGTTTAATAGGTACTTTTTAAGTTTCCTAATGGTATGTATTTATTTCATTTGTTTAGTCAACATTGTTTGTCTTCCCCAAAAAGCAGGGCAGCAATTTCAGTGAACCTATAACTTGTTTTAGAGATTCTAAATAATTATGGATGGCTAAATATTTGTATATTTTACTAGAGGAAAAATACAATAAATGTGTCTACTGTTGCACATATTTGCAAACGTAGCCTATTGTCAAGGATTTTATTTCAAATCCTTCTGTTTTCTTGTAATTTCTTAAATTTATGTTTGTGTTGTGTCTGACATTAGCTTGATCTTATAAGAAAACCAGATTTGTTTTGCCTTTTGTAATTTACAATAGAGGGGACTTCCATGGCAATCTGAGGTCAGATTGCATTGCATCGTGTTTCCATGGATACTGTTTACACTGTTAGTTGCCCTAAAACCAACCTCAACATGGTGAAAGGTGGCAAGCGGTACTCTATGAGTAATGATGGCAAATGGGTAAGACTTACTTTACACAACGCATGTAGATCTAAAATGTACAACCCTGACCATTAGTCATTTGTTGTTTTCCAGTTTGCTCATACAGGTTTACCAGCAAATGTTACAAGAGAGACCTGCACAACCACTGGGGTTATGCTGTCTCAGATTGAATCATCTTTTCCCCAGGCTTTGAACAGTGAACGCTTTCCTAAGTGGAAATCACAGCAGGTGCATTGATAGATGAGGCTACATCGTCCTCTGTAGCCTACAGTTATTTAGCTGTTTTCACTCTTATTTAAAGGCAACATGTAATTGCAGTTTCTCTGCCAGTATCAACATTGAAACTGCTAACATTAGTTTCTTTATAGAAATCCAGAAGTTATTTGTGCTCTGCTCATGACAACAGAAACGCATTACAAGACACCATCGTCGCCTTTGATGATGTAGGCCTAAGCATATTTATAATTTTAGCAAATCACCTTTTCACCGATATTTAATATCCTTTTTAACTGTATGGTTGTATTATGTTTTATTACTGTAGGGCGTAGGTCGCAAGAAGTATCTCGATGACCGCAGGCAGCACAACTCCCACTTTAGCCTGTCCCAGGAGGAAGCTGTCACTAGACAAGGAAGGTCAGGAGGGATCTTAACAGTTTACCAGGCTGAGTACAAGGCCAAGCAAGACTTCGATGTTGCCATGGCCAGCAGGAGGCGATTCCCACGGAACCACCTGGATAGGTCTACAGTGGCTGCCGCGAACCAGTCCAGTGAGGGCATGTGGTTTGGTCGACACGAACCTGTAGGCCCACACTCTGAACCCCTGGAACTGCTGGTTGCTAAGTGCTATCCCTCTACATCTTAAAAATACAAATAAAGCACTATATTGAGTTAGAAACGTATTTAATGCATTATAATCATAAATCCGTTTGAGTTGTCTTGATTTTGTTGACAGTTTAGTCTTGCCTGCAGAGGGCAGAAACTATTGTGCAGGCGTTCATTTGCCAAACGATGTAGATTAGCTTTGGCGGTGTCTTGCCCACTTTGCCCCATGTCGAGTTATGATAAGACATGCAATGGTCTGGTAAGAATATCTGTTTCTGTAGTAAGTGTGTGTGTCCCTGTAGCCTCTTCTCACTATCCACATTCAAACCATGTTTGCAGCAGGGCTTTCCACATTTCATAGGCTAAATTGCAGACATTCTCACAATTAGCTAATGTTCACGATAACTTCATGGACATACACATCGATACGGAGAGATATATTAATAAATGTCGATTAAATGAGAATTGACCATTTGGCTACGTTCGTGTGGCGTAATATTAAACGGAGTGAAGATACTCAAATACCAAAACCACTAACAAATGTCATAAGGTTTGAAATGGGAATGGTAGCATCATGCCAGAGGCTTTTACACTCCAAACGTAAAGCCTAGCCAAGATTCTCGCTTTTGTAATATAGGCCTATAAATTAGTTTAAATTAATTTATATTTTGTGACCGCGTTTGATTAGATTAGGCTATTGACCACTTGTCTTTGAACACGCCCCGACCAAGTTTCACAGTAACATATCATAATATAGCCTATCTACAGACTTACAGTATATGCAAGGAAATCAGATCAGGCTAAACGGAAATATGATGGGCCAGTCTATGCCGTGATCTAGGCTACTGTATCATAGTTGTAACCATCTTTGAATGCTTTTGAACAAGTAGCCGAAGGAGAAAATGTGACAGGACAGTCTACAAGATCGACAAGGAAAAAGTTTGCTAATTACAGTAAAGTACAGTACCTTTGGACTGGCTGGGTGGTGGACAGGTACAGTAGACAACAGGTGGTTCTCATTGTTAAAACGGGCCTGCAGGATGTGATCCAGACCCTCCTATTCCCCCATAGGCAATTTAACTTCTTAGCCTCCCAGGGACAGCCTAGACCAAAGAGCTGGACAATGGGGAAGATTTCATTCCCTCTATAAAATATATATTGGGCTTTTATTAGGTTTAGGTAAACATTTCTTCACCTACCCTTTGTGGAGAGACAAGAGATAAATGGAATAAAAATATTAAATAAAACACAAATTGTTTCACTTCTTTTCTTCAATACATAATAATTAAGAACCAACATACATGCATGCACACCATGCACTCTGACAGATTAAACCTGCATGTGTGGTTGCTTATTAAATGTGGCCAGTATGAATGTTACAATGACACACACTGTTTTATAGACACATTAGCTGTTTAAATCATTTTTTTCCATTTAATGATGATGCAACCTTTGTGAAAAATTTAACTAGTAACAAAAAAGTGTTTACTTACATGAATAGATTGATTGCAGAAACATAACATTGAATCATATGCCCTATAGTGTATGATAAACTATAACATGAGAATCTATAATTATATAATAATTGCTAAATTTTAGCAGTCCCTACAGTCTCCAGGAAACACCACTGAATAAAGCTGGAGGCCCTTGTAAACAACCAAATCCAATCTTGGTAACAGATGATATACTGTAGGGTTCATGTCACAGAGCCCACACATACTGTGTGATACCTGCCACTGACTGTTGCTCTGCCCCTTGCTGATTCGGTTTATTCATGAGTTTTTCTTTTACCGTTTGACCATCCTATTTGTAGGCTTTAAATGTTCAGCCTCCTAAAACCTGGTGATGCATTCTGGTCCCTAGATGTGTCAGGCTGACCCTAAGGTGGTCACAGCTCTGACCCACTGGCCCCTCGAACCCCGTCCTCCTTCCATGTCCTTTTATTGTCTTTAATTTGAATAACTTTGCAGTGCTCTATTGTTCAGGGAACACTGACATCCCCATGAACAGAGCTGACAAAGTGCAAGGTATAGATCCATGCTTATTTATAATACGCATACACAAGTGACCCTAAAGGTGGGCTAACGTAAGCATGCATGTTGTAACTACAACCCTAATTTTACTGTATGAATATATATATCGTCCTTGTATAAATCTCAAGTGAATAAATATTGTCCACCCTCCCTTGTACACAGAGTAGTTTTAGGAATGGTTTGTAAAAAAAAAAAACAATGTTAAAATGTGGTGTAGCCTCTTAATGGTCTATCAATGTTGCGGATAAATAAGAGCTTATAGGGGAGAGCACTGAGTGTCAACCATGAGTCTCTTTCCCTCCCTCTCTCTCTCTCACATATGTGCATGTTCACATATGTGACTTCATATGCTATAAAGCCCACACGTGTATGTAAACACAATTGCCTGCTGGAATATCAAATCCTCTCCAACGGACAAAAGACACATCTCAGTAAACAAGCTTTCAACCACCAAAGGCTTTTCCTTCATGAATATTAAATCAGACACTTTGAATCGTACCTCTTTGGTGTTGGGAGGCCTTAGTCTGGATTCTTACTGTGATTTATTGCCAGGTGCACGTGTCTCTTTCTTTGATGTGTTGAGTTGAGAGGTTTTGCACCTGTTATAGAAAAAAAATGCTTTGAAAAACAAGAGCTGGATTTGCCAGACAGTAAAAAGGGGGTAGAACCTACTGCACAGTGTGTGCCACAGTACATTGTGAGAATTCCTCCTTAAAAAGGCTGTTGTACTGTTATGACATACTGTAATGTGCACGGCACTCTGCTTTTGTCAAGCTAAATCTGTCATCCTTTCTCAGGTCAGTTTATCAAGTTATACATTTTTGCATTTTTTGCATTCCTTCCATTACCTATTCATTAAAGATGTGACTTGAAAAGAGAGTTGCCATGGTAATGTCTCAGCTAAATCAAACATCTTTTGTTTTGTTTATTTGTTTATTTGTTATTTATTTGTTTTATTCTTTAAGTTTTAGCTACTACTTTTTACAGTCTTTTCGTAAATCTATTCTTTTCTACAGTATTTCCTTAAAAAAAAAGACAACACAGATTACAACATAATTATCTCCTGTGCTTATCAACAGTTTAGTTCAAACTGTAAATTCTGAAGGACCGGCTGGGTTCAGCTGCCTCAGAGTAATGCTCCTGTCCATCTACCATCTGCCATTTACCTGCAGCCAGAATCCGCTCCCTAGCAATCTTTGTTTACAGAGCCAGTTGGCTGGCGCAATGGAAACCTAGTGGTCCTTTTTCCAGTAATGGTCTGGGGCTCTCCAGTGGCTGCTGGAGACGATAAAATGTTGCCAGCTATCTCATTCCTACAGAGGACAAGATAACATCCTGACAACCTTTCCATCACCCCGGGAGTTTGTTCCGTTGAGATAAGAGCTGCCCAACTCTTCTACGGCACCGTTGGTTTTTAGTGTGTGAGAGAATGAAAACTAAATAAAATTATGCAAAACATATTTGTGTGCCTTTATACACGGGTGCAAACGGGAGTCATTTGGGGTTTGGTAAGGTGCAGAATTGTCCATCTACTTTTTTGCACTCTGCAAAACACTGTCTCACACGTTTAGGCAGATCAATCCATCAATGGACAGTCTTTCATGCAGTATTGTGTATATACTATTTTATAATATAAAGCTAGTTTTAAACACATCAGTAGGATTATATTCCCCCATCTATAACTGTGTGAAAAAGATCTATCTGTTTATTACAGGATACATTTATTATACATAATTTAACATAACATTATATGAGAGACACCATGTGCTGTGTTGTGTTAGAGAATAGGTAGTAACAAATCAAGATTTTGTCAAGTAGGTATGAAAAGAAGGTTAAGTATAGCGCCTGCCCATTGTCAAATGCTAATGCTAATAGTATTGGCAGTGTGTAGTGTGTATTTATTGGCCACTAGAGGCAGAGCGGGGAATTGATGAGTCCCCATATACATTCACACACTTATAGGGAGTGTGCATGTAAGTATATGTGCCTGTGTACTTAGTCAAATTGTGTGCTTATGATTTGTATTAAAACAGTACTACTTTTGCTAGTAGTTCCTCTCAAAAATGGGGTTTTATGGTAATTGGAGGTAAAATTCTAATTCTGCTCAGGTACACGTATACACTACACATGGAAATACCCTGCCCTGGAAAATGGCAGATTTTAAAATATTTGAAATTCGACTTAGACAAACTTCCCCACTCATTCACTTTAAATTTTGTCTTACAGTGGCATTGACTGACACACGTTGACACCTTAAAATTCAGCTGTCACATTTATCAGCAAGAAATGTAAGGCAAGACCTATTCTTTGTTGTATATAAACCTTTTATTGTTTGCGTAAAACGTTTGGCTTGGCAGCATTACTCTGTATTTCATCATAAGTTAGGAAGCTCAACCTTTTACTTTCATCCAGCCTACTTCATAACCACATCACAGCATTATAATCTCATTAAGCAAGAAGGTTAAATCTATTTCCTTTCACAGATCAAGAGTGCGACCTGAAAGCACACAGCTCTCCTTCTTTACAGTGTCTGTCACATTGGACTAAAAGGAGGAAGATGTTTCAGGACAGGAAACAAAACCAGTGAGATTTCACACTCAACATTGCAGTCTAATTGGTAGAGACAGGTGCAACTGAATCAAAATGACACCAAAGCCTCTAAATTAAGCATGATCCAATTCCCACAGTTTCTCTGCTCGAAGCAACTGCTTGAAACAGCTGTCCCTTGACTGTACTTTTTTTTAAAGCCAACAAGTCTAGGGAACATTATTGCCAGTCAGAGATGAATATTCATGATGGCACACAATCATTGCAACTTTCCCCTAACCTATACTTGCCTCTTCTTTTTATGGGTCATAATTTAACAGTCATTTCTGCATAGCGCATGTACTGTAATTATTTTTTCTTTCACTAAAACGTCATCAGAAGATTATAAGAGAAGAGAGACTTCGATGTCTTTTGCATTCTTTTGGAGGCGAGATTATCAGAAAGTATGGACAATGAAAACATAATTTATCAGACAATGAAACATAATCAGATGTGAGTGGAGGAAGAGCAGTTTCTGTGTGCCTTTGTTTAAACCCGATAGAGTTGTCTCTAAAGGAAGGTGGAAAGAAATTCTACAGCAGCTTCTGTATGCACTTGGTGTAGGTGGTCGATACCATACCATATTCTTAAAAACATAACATTATTATTGAATGTAAATTGCACTCCTTCAAGTTACTCATTAAAATGTCTTATGCGCGTGGGTGTTGTGAACCGGTATATTCTCCATTTAATATGAGCTACCTTTTTAGCCAGGGCTCATCATAAGTGTTCTCAAAGTGGTGGCGAAGGTAAATTAGCTCCACTTGTCTTTCTCGGGAAGGAGGTGCATTTCAGGTCAGGCCATGGAATCTACATTGAGGCACAACAAATGTAGCGCGTATATGTCAATACCATTTAATAGCAGTCCGACAGCAAGGTTGTGTTAATGGTTACGTGGGAAGAAGGATGGATGGATAACTAAACTGAAGGACTGAGGGATGGATGGATGGTGAAATTACAGATTTAAGGGAACCGTGACAAAAGATTCTTTAAAACCCTTGAAGTCCCAAGACGCTATCCATAATGTATATGTGGATGCAAGTTAAACCGCACAATATGCAGGAATGCAGTGGAATAGTCATTTGAATGCAGTAAAGACTGGCGTGCCATGAGAATAACCTGTCTTTAAAGATTAACATAACCCTTAGAGGTGTTGTCGTATCTTCATAACCAAGTCAAGACTTGCAGCCCTTCCTCGCTCTGACCAACTGCATAAGTCCCTCAAAATTTAGTGGCGCCATCATCAGCCTCCCATTCGCTCTCCAGAGCAGAAGAATCACTTTGCATTTTAAAAAGGTCAAAAACTTTGCCAGGAGGAACTCAGAGAAGGAATAATGTCATTCTGGCAAAACAGGACATCATATGAATCAGATCCTCTCAAATGCCCACAGTACAGTGGACAGCTGAGGGATCTGTGGGGACTGTCAGCCTCAAACAACTGGTGCATTGGCAAGAGCAAATCCTATCATGAACTCATGGTGAATAATGCAATACTCGGTGCGGTGTTGGACTGGTTTATTACAACCAGACTGCCGGGCTAATAGATCAATACAATGATAGGTGCAGTATGGCTATGATGCATGCACAACTGCTTGTATTATGTAATACAAATCTGTAATTAGCAAAGACATGCTTAAATGTTAAACACAGAATTGAATGTAAAAAAACAATTCAAATGGTAAGTAGATAAGACAACCATGAATCATTTTGCCATGTCCAATGAATGAATTGAGGTAGCTGTGGTATATTTGCCATGAACCTATAATGTAAGATACTACATCATTACATTGGTTATACATCATCTGACAGCTGAATATGTGTGTTGATGCAGTAGTTATTAGAATCTCTTACAGTGGTAGAATGAGCTTCCTGCAGCTGTCAGGTCACCTTTTCACAATTCACCTGGATGCCCCAGCCACTGACCTCTTTACCTAAAAACACTGCCATTACCCTTACCCCCTATTTATGGTCATCTGTCTGTCTCTATTTCTATGATTTAAAATAGAAAACTATCCTTTCTGTTTCTGTTGAGGCACTTATTGGCATGTTGATATGTAATGGTATGGTGCTTATTAATTAAGCTAGCCCTGATGACTGCCGAGGTCATGTTTCCAACAGATTTATGATGCTTGGTGCATTACCTATTCAGCTATTATACAACAGTTAGTTCCGATCAAGTCATTTGATTGAATAAGAGGCATCCCATGAGTGCTGATAAACAGCACTGCGAGTTTTAACTATACATGTAGCCTATCACTCCGCTTTACAGGCGCTCTAATAACCGTTAATTAACGATGATCAGATTGTAACAATCTTTTGCATGCAAAGATGAACATATTTCCACAAAAAACATTTACACTTTTTAATGAATGGTCGTTAGCCTGGTTCGTTATATCAACAAGCCTCCGGGAGCCGTTCATGGCATTTAAAAGATGAAGCAACATAGGCCTACTGTCTGATCAAGATGTTAACTCTGATGTTAACCATCAAAGCGACTTTCAACAGTCGTGTAGAACAGAAAAGTAGAAAGTAACATGCTGTGTACACGCAACTGTTTATATGTGTCCAGTCACAGGCCAGTTGAAAATAAATTATTACCAGTAAATAGACAAACAAATCATAATCTTTTGTCGTTTTACTGTTAACTAATAAGTGGCGTGTGTAGAACTGTTGTATAAAAGCAATATTACACTCAACGTTATGCTGTTATACTCCCGCTCATGTGATATTGCTTATTGACAAATGCACTTGGGCCAGTGGTTCTTAACCTGGGTTCGATCGAACCCCAGGGGTTCGGTGAGTCAGTCTTAGGGGTTCGGCAATGGATAAGACACACCCGACTCATATGATTCGTGATGACACGCCCCCCTTCGGTGGGTTCGGTGAATGCGCATATGAAACTGGTGGGGTTCAGTACATCCAACAAGGTTAAGAACCACTGACTTAGGCTAATTGTAAGTTGCCTTGGATAAAGTGTCTGATAAATTCTGTAAATGTCCTATTGAAATAAGGAAATATGTAAATCCTTCATCCAAAACATTATGACATTATGATCAAAATACGAAGAATGATTGACATAATCTATTTTTCTCCCTCCACCTCTCTGGCATATGGTTCAGTCATTGTCCGTCCATGGTCAGTATTGCTTTTTTCCACCAAGAGAAGACAGGAAGTAGTGTAGTGGTGTGTGATGCAGATAAACAGACTATGGCCACTTTCAGGGCTTATAGGCCCACAGTAACACACTAAAGAAGAATTACTCCACATGATGATGAGATGGGAGAGGTGTTGATGTACTTATGTAGCCTAATGCTGGCCACAGCTTTCCTTTCATTATTGGCATCTCAATCTATCTACTACTTTATCTATTTATAAGTAGGCCTACCTATATGAAAAAATACATAGGCCTACATATTACATAAGAACGTACAATAATTGTGTAAGTTGTATTACATGATGGCCCCTAATTAATACTTATACGTTTTGCACATTATGCTAGTTTAAAACCACCTATCTATCAAAACAGATTTGTTTGAATTCTATGGATGCAAATGCCAAACGGTTTTCTCTTACTGTCCCACTACAATCAACAAAATGTGTGTGTGTGTGTGTGTGTGTACGTACGCTTCTGAGAACGAGGTGGACAAAAGCTCCGCCTTTACTCAAAAAGCGAAAGGAAAAAAAAAGGAAAAGCAAACTGATACACACCTCTCAATTCTCTCGCAGTAGGAACAGAACAGGAGTGTTTATGAAGCGTATAAGTAAACAGTGGGATAATGACATCGAAACCGAACGCTACTTTTTCTGATTAATCAAGAACAGGCGTCCTTTCTGTGCGGCGGAGCGATTGCCCAGTTGCGTTTAGGATTAAGTTTTTATGCCATCAAAAGGTGAATCATTATCTGAATCCAAGATAGCAGGCGGATTTGAAATGCGCGGCCGACGATTGCTATTTTTGGAGCCCAAAAGCCGACGTTTGAACTCTCAATAAACATCCAATCGAGGTAGGATTATAAAGAATGTCTGAAAAGAATTGCGTGTGTGCGCCTATAGTGGGGTAGTTTTGAAAGCTGTACTTGCTTTGCTGCCCATGTGTCCCTGCGCCATCAACAAGGAAGGACGAGGGAGGGAGGGTGGGAGACATTAGCTTACTCAAATGTGATAGTCTTGTGTATCAAGTCCACTCAACTAACAAATTGGAACCATATTTCAAAATTCAGCACAAATATAATGTTAAACAAAAAACATGTCATTATTGCTGCGATTCAGAATCCCTGTGCAAAATTGGAGAGATGAATTAAACCGTACACGATATGCACAAAAGTTAGCTTAAAACTTTAGTCAGTCTGTGTACTTTCCCTATTTCAACTCTGGCTGTCCTGTGCAACAAATCAAGTCTGTTATTGCATGATGTCATAAAATCCAAATTATATTTTGAAATGTGGGCTTATGTACAGTGTTCCCATTAGAATACACTTTCAATTACATCATTTGGCAGAGTTGGGGTTTGTTATAGGAAAAATAAAAATTTACCCTTTCCTTTTTCTGTATGAGGCAAAAAAAGCTCCCAAGTTTAGGGTTGAGGAGTGCCCTATTGTCTGGCCAGTGAAGGGGTGGAGACAGAGGCGGTATGCAGATGTGTGCTGGCAGAGGACATCTGCTCACCCCCCCTGGGCTTTGTCACTACATGCTGGAAAACTCAGAGTTGAGCCATAGCTAGAGAAAAGGCTCTTGTTATTCATATGCTGGCTGTTGCCCGCACCCTTCTGTGATGAACACATTATGTTGCAACTAACTATATCCTAACGTATCCCCAGTCTGAATACGTTTGCAAGTTCTCTTGTCTTTGCTTGGTTGTTAGTGTGATTTTGTGTTTGAGTTTTATTCCATTCTTGCATCCACCATTTCACCGAACTTCCAACCTCATTTAATTGTGCAGAATTTAAGCTATAAAAAGCTCTGTTTTATCTTCCCTCTCTTTCTCCTCCCACCTGTCTCTTGGTGGCTGGGGGTCACTGGAAAGTCACTTTGAATTAAAGTGTCCGCTAAAGGACCAAACTGTAAATTACGGTTGAACTTCCCCTTTATGCCTCCTGCGGCCTTTCTCCATTCAGATATGAAAGCCTCACCTCAAGGCCAACACATGACATGTGCAATGTGCAATCACAATGTACAGGGCAGCATATAATTTATCACTGATGCCTGGAAAATGCAAACTATTATTAATATTTATCACACTGTGCATGCAACACGTGCACTTGGCGGTTGCTATCGGTCTTGACGTACACGTGTTTGTACAGGAAATCTGGAGTCTCTTGGCGCGTATTCCCCGGTGTCCAGTGGACTCTGTACTGTGATTATGAACATGATTTACATTTATTAGGGGGCTGATGTACAGGATGCCTGTGTAGGGATTTATTTAGTGTTTCTACACTATAATATGTCATAGCAGCAGGCTGACAAGCAAGCTGGGAAGTAAGTGCACCGATGCAGGAAGAGGTAATGGCTTTTGAAAGCACAGGTGCGCTCTCGTCACCACCTGTTCATTTGGCATGTGTTCGTCTTTGGATAAACCATCCACACGGCCACTAGTTTTATGGAATTTTATTTCCTGGGATATATTGAGTAGCAAAATACAGCCTTGCTGTATTTGACATGAATTGGGCTATATCTTTGGCGACAGCTAATGAGAGCTGGCCTATATGGAAGCATGGGAACAAAACAAATTCTGCATTGCACATTTGAGGCCACAGAAAGCAACGCAAATACAATTGGTTAATCATATTCTCAGAACCTAATATTCTATTTAACACAGTAATTTGGATGCTGCTGAAATAGCTCTTGTGAATTCTACTGAGAATTCTCATAATGGCAAAGCCTCTAACGCCTTCGAAAAGATCCCCTAGGAGCTGGTTTGAAAAGGTTTTAGCCTACTACCCTGTGATTGTGCTATACATTGTGGAAAGGAGGTAATGGGTGTGAAATTACAATATACCATCTGCCAAGGGCCAAAAAAGTACAGTGTAATGTCAGTGAGTCACACAGCTGTTTAGAACTGCTGCGCAAGGAACAAGTAGCCTTGATTTTTAGATCACAGTTCAAATGCTATGGCTGTTGTTGGGCATTTAGAACATTTTATTTTACCTTATTTGAGACTATGAAATGTCTATGCCTATCAGATGTCATACTGTTACACGTTCATTGCATGGGGCCATATAATTACAGTGATTAAACCCCATTAGCCTAAATGACCCTTGATGTAATGCCATTTTATTGTTTTGGATAGTAAATTGGGATTTTATAGATAATTCTTCAGCTGTCAAAATCTACACAGTATTTTGTTGCCATAATGTTTGAAGTGATAGGATTTGTAGCAAAAAATAAATAATAACTTATAAAAAATGACATATAGCGTTTTGTTTGTGACAGATTTGCCTATAGGTATGGGCTAGGCATGTCTTGAATCATGTCAAAGCTAACTGACTCATATTAATCTTTGTTTGTAATTTTAAACTAGCCTGACAGTAGCCCACTTGTTGTTTTTCATGTTATACTAGGTGGTGGTGTTCATTAAGTTGTCAAGGCCTAAACTGCAGCTCTTCTAATGTCAACACCTGATTGTGGCTTGTTTGTTGATGTTACCTCTCAGTCCTTTTTTGTGCAGTGTTTTTGTGATTGTGAGGAAGGATCGTTTCAGTAGAGTTGATGTGTGGACTAAACCAGAAGGCAGCAGCAGACGTCTGATTGTTCAGTAATCACGCCTGTTGGATCAGTACTACCGCAATATACTGGCATGTCTGTGTGCATGGGCATGTATGGGTCAGGAGAAGGCAGATCTTTATATGACCACCTATGGTGACTGTCAAAAAATACTGTTTCAGTCAAACACACTCTCTTGACCCAGGAGTTGACCTAAGGAAATACGAGCATGGAGTTAACCGCATTAATTTTGAGAGCCTTTGCATTGTTTATTGTTAGTTAACGCTGCAATTGTTAACCTTGACCCTATTATTAGAGAACATGGTATTCTAGTATTTATCAAAGGAAATTCCTGAATCAGATCTAGTCTATATTATAACTTTACAATTTCAAACAGATGTAAATGCTTTTGCATGGAGAAGATGTTTTTGTGCATGTTGGGTCTGAACACTAAAATCCCCTTCTTGTTCTTCAAAGACACATCCACTTCCTTTCTCCTTGCTATGTTTTTGTGTGGTAGTCTGCATATAGGGACAGATGGGGGCAGATGTGTGTGTTTTTTTTAAATGTAGGGAGACCACACGCAATACATTAGACGTGGGATGTGGTAGAAGCTAGGGCTGGGCAATTAACCGAAAATGTATCGACATTTAGAACCTACCTACCTAGAATCACCGACTTAATCTTGCTTATGTCAGTTAATTAGGTTAATACTTTCTCCAATGCGTGCCTTCATTAAATGTCCCCTTAAAAAAATACTACGTCATGTTCAGTCACTTGCTTCCACCCCTTCCAACTAACGTTAGCAAAGCACCGAGGCAACAAGTTAACCTGAGCAGCATATACCAAAAACACACTCTGGCTTCAGTGAAGACAAAACCAAAATGAAGTCAAATGTAAACACTGCAGAAAAACTATTTCAGCGAACAAAGTTAACACCACCAAGGGCAGTGTAAAAAAAAAAAAAAAAAGCGTATAAAATAAATAATCGTTAATTAATCGTAATTGAGGTAAAAGTTTCAAATAATCGTGATTGATTTTAAGTCATATCGCCCAGCCCTAGTAGAAGCACAAAAAGAACAAACAGAAAACATATAATTTGCAAGTAGCATTACAGGAGCTATTACCGTACAGTAAATATGTGCTGAACATGTGAATTCACACACAAATGTGCATGTAAATAAATAGTTTACCCCATTATGTGACTGGAAGAAGGTTCTTGGCAGCGCTAGGATCAGCGCAGAGGATGTTTACTGCCCTCTGTATTTATGACAGTGGGAGGTTGCTCACACCACTGGGCTGGCTAATAGCCCACCTGGTGTAGTGCGTTGCTCTGTGAAGTCCCATTGTCCTCCTTAATGACTGGCCATTTTTCCTCCCGAGGAAGGGCTAATTGCTCTCAACTGCTTCCACGGACATTAGGCCTGAGACGGGTATGGAGGGCATATGACGAGGAGGGACTTGTGGAGTGGGAGATCCAGCAGGGGATGTAATAACAGTCTGTCTTGACACGGGGAAGTGTTTGCCAGCGTTTTTGTCAACAGAAGAAAATGTCAAGCTCCTTCCCGCCTTTTTCCTCCTCCCTTCCCCTCGCGGTCTCTCCTCCCAGTCAGCACTCCCTATTACACCTGCCATAAGCCTTCATACAAACTGTGGAGGATTAGCCATGATCACAGGTTCAGCCGTGCAACTGGGATGACAAGTGTGTGTGTGTGTGTGTGTGTGTGTGTGTGTGTGTGTGTGTGTGTGTGTGTGTGTGTGTGTGTGTGTGTGTGTGTGTATGTATCCATGAATGAGTATATGTGTGTGTGTTTTTATGCATACGTGCGCACTCTTATGATGTATGCCTGCGGCCCGCTGTCCTTTTTTTTTGGGTGGGGGTGGGAGGGGGGCGACTTCTAGAGACAAAGCTCCATCTGCACTCAGCAGGGCATCCCAGAGTGCAGGAGACGCTATCTGTGGGCATCGTTATGAAAGCATCACGACCTCCCCAGCCGCGCCACCGCTTCTTAGCACGGCCAGCTAATAGTGTCCTCCAGGAGGACTGGCACTGTTCGAAAGACGCAGAGAACAGACACTGAGAGGAGGGCGGGTGGGGGTGGAGGTGGGGGGTGAGTTGTAAAAGAGAAGGACAGACGGAAAGAAAGAAAAGCCAGTTTTGCTGGTGCAGCTTTCCTGAAGAAGTGAAACTGAACACTCTCTCTCTCTCACTCTCTCTCTCTCTCTCTCTCTCTCTCACTCACTCACTCACTCACTCACTCACTCACACAGAGAAAATACAGTAATGTTTTGCTTCGTCTTCCTATCTATCTCTGTCTCTCTCTCCGCCAGAGTCTCAAGGGTGAGTTGGCTCTGGGGAGGGGTGGGGTAATGAGGAGGTGGAGGCTTAAAGGATAGAGAAAGGGTCTCCACTGTGCCCCGACAGGGCCCTTATTCCTGTCCAGCTGCCATAGGCTGTGTCAGGAGGGTCCATCCTGCTGATGTTAGGGAACAAGTAAAAGGGAGATGTCTAAAATGCTGAAGTGTTCCCCGGCCGGCGGCGAGGTGGCTGTGTTTGTTTTGCCGTTCTGCTGAGCACCACCACCTCACAGAGCAAACTTTGCCTCAGTTTTGCTGACGGGAGGTACTGTGACATTGACAATTGGACATGTAGTGGTGGAGAAGAAAATAGTTAAAAACGTCTTCTTTTTTTTTTTTCTTAGTTGGGCTTGTTACCACGCAAACCGCAAGCTTTTTTACCTCTGCCTCTCTGAAGCGGGAAACATTGAACTGTCTAACCACATGAATATGCATGAGTAGCTTTCTTTTCTTCTCTGCCCTCCTCCAAGCTGTATTTTTCTTCTTCTTCACCCAGAGGACCTGTCATGCTGTGTTTGATTGGCCCTGACATTTGAAAAGGTCCTTGAATAGAAAAAGTTGTTTTCGACAACTGGAGAACTCTCCTTGCAGCTGAGTAAAATGGCATTTTAAAAGGAGCAGAGCTCCTGCATATTTAAATGCTAATGGTTCTGTGAATGCGCAGCCTAATAGGATCTTTCATTTGGAAGTTGTGCATGTGTTTGCTTTTACTATGCAGTGTCTTTGCAGTTTAAATAGCATTCACACTATTTTGAAGAGTTTAATGAATGATTCGATTCCCTATTTATGACAACTTGGAGGTGGCTGAGCTCACGTAGGCCCAAGGAATAAACCTATATCCACAAAAGCCTCCAGTAAAAACTATTTTCATATTCTATGGTATATTAGGGTGATTATTATGACACAGATTAAGTTTAACAGCTTGTTTTGCTAGCTTGACGCTCCTGCGCGGCACTGTAGCACTCCTGTCTTAGATGGGGCCCTTGGGGTTTTGGCTGGGCAGCCCTGTAGTGAGACATCAGGCTATTAGTTCATTATGGACTCACTGGGCAGCCAATGGTGCTGTGAATCCCCCTGGACTTTGACCTGCTTGTGGAATGTTTTTGTTAGGCTACATACTTCCTCCTATGCCCTTATTGTGCTGATAGATGATGCCATTAAATAGGAATTAGTGTTCAGTTCTTGCTTGTTACCTTACATTTCACAACCTACAATGCATACCTTAACTCAAAACGACTTAAGTATTAAAACATATATTTAGTGTGTGTTTTGTGCATCTAACAACCTCTTTGGAAGCATAAATATTGGCAAGGGTCCAAACGGAGAATCTGGCAGGAATCCACAGAACCAATTGACTCCCTGAACACACAGTTTAGATACTGCACTTCCCCTTCAGTAAACTGAGCTGGAGAGAGTGTGATCGCTGCTTTAGAGGATCAACTCACACACACACACACAAACACACACACACACACTTAAAAAAGTCATCTGTATAATAATTCTTTTCAAAATGGCAAATATTGTCTCATCTGAAGATGTATCTGCCTGTTGCTAGCAGTTATGGAAACCTTAACACAGAGAGGGATGCAGGCAAATGGCACACTCTTATCACTTCTCTATGAATATGGATATTACCAATGTTTGGCGTGCCTGGGGCTAATGCTTTGATTCCCAGCTGCTGAGAGACGCAGTGGGGTGGTTGGCTTTTCAACTCACTGGCTTGTTCGCGCACCAAGATGTTTGATTTTCAGCCATGTGGATGTGTTTGAGTCCTGATCCTGAACAAAAAGGATTTACTGCGGGTTAATGTTTTACTCAGCTAGAGAGAAGCCACAGACTCTCTGTCCCACCCACTCAGTCCTTAGTGAAAACATAGGAGAAAAAATTAGTTTGAAATTAGTGTCCCTTGGGTTCCCAAACAGCCTTTAGAAAATACTGATTTAATGCATTATGCACTTCCATGTTGCCTTTTCAACATTAAACACACTTTAATATTTTATTCAATGCATTTCACTGCCTTTGCACCTTACATAACAATGTGTTTGTATATTATAATATATATGTGTGTGCGTGTGTGTGCATATTGTATATTTATAAGTGTGTGAACATCGAGTATTGAGGAATGGATGGATGGATGAAAATGAAAGTTCAGATATTGTTCAAGGACCCTCACTACTAAATATATTGGCTTTATTTTGTTCACACAGTGTTTTAGCCTTTTGTCGTGTATGCTTTTATTTGAATTTAACCACAGTTGGCCTTCATCCCTGCTGCTTGTTGCTACCAGGTGGCTGAGGGATACCTATGTCTTTCCGCTGTCTTTGGTTTGATTGAATACCTGCTGCTGAGGGAAGCGCGCCAGTGTAATTAACCTGCCTGATCCACGCGCACATACTGTATGTACAACCATGAGCTTAGCTAACAGGCAGGTAAACTTGCCCCAGTGTTAGCATATAATATCACAAAGGGGTTTGAGTAGAGATTTTCACAAGACATAATCTGCCCTCCCCTGAATACAGGCCCTTTTTACACCCAGCTGAGGCAATACTCTCTGCACAGTCAGTATTCATACTAGTTAGTTGCAGATTATCACGCCTCTTTGAAGGAGACGGCTGCCTTGCTATGAATAAACCTCATCATCCGCACAGTGACCACGCCCATTCTCTTAAGACTATCGCTCCCCTGCCTTGAGCCTTTCATGCTGGGCTGACTTTCTGAGCCGTCCCCTCTCCCTCCCTCCCTGCAGGCTGGAGGCAGCCAGACGCCCACCTTGGCCCCAGCTCTCAGCCGACACTGTGTGATGTGTGTGTGTGTGTGTGTGTGTGTGTGTGTGTGTGGGTGGGCAGCAGTGTTCTCACAGTCCAGCTGAGCCTGACAGATGGAATCATTTCACACTCAGACAGACAGACAGGCAGGATACAGGAAACCGGGGCGTGTTGAGCAGTTCTGGCTCGGCCGTGGTTCGGTTTTAATCTAGGTCAGCAGTGCCGGGATCCAGGTGAATGTGGCACTTGCCTGGTCCTCTCCAGATCACTGGAGAGGACCAGATTCCACTTCAAGATTCCACTTCAAGATGGACAACTCAATGATATTCATAGATATTGACTGTTGGAAACACTTCAGTGCACCCATCAAGTAGAACCTATAGGCTAACGGGATCAGATTAGCGGTGACCTGTATAGAAATGAGCAAATTATAGAAATTAGAAAGCATGGCAGGCTGTTGTTTTTCCAGCCCTTGACTGGAACGCAGGCGAAATTGGGATATCATTGAAAGCTACTTAAACAGAAGCTAATTTAAAATATAAATTCATGGCCTCGCATTGTTAAAGGGTCTCAACAGTTTTATTTGCCATTTAATTGCATTGTTGCATATGCATTAGGCACCTTGAATTAAGTCCTCTCTGCTATATTTAAAAAGGAGAAAAGTTCAACAAATGTGCACTTGCTAACCTCCAGTTCAAATGGCTCTTACCAGACTATAAAAATACAATATTAGCCTCTAATAGCATATAGAGGCAATGTCCAAATTGTTCAGTACATTGATTACTTACTTACATAATTCTCAGTAGTCAGATTGATTGTGTGTGGTGAGATAATCTTTGTGTTTACTTCCATACATACAAACCCACTTTCCTCTTCCGTCTCAAAAGCTGTCATCGCTTCATAATCTCTCTTCGTTAGTCATGCTCCAGTGTTCTTTACACTTCTATATGTACTCCTTAAATAAGACTCCGCCATCCGCCATCTTCACTCGTAGTTTTGAAGAGCCTGGCCTTATTGCACCACTTTCAGTGTGCTATCCCTTGGAAGCAAAATTATGTGTTATTTAGGGATGCATGATATTGTATTTTTGCCAATATTCGATATGCCGATATTTTCAAACCTATTTTGGCCGATTGTCGATACTGATATAAATCTTTTTTTCATTGAAGAGAACACCAAGTCTCTCCTGTACTAGAATTAAAGTAATACTCTTATTGTGATGGCCTACTCTTTGTAGATACAGACATAAAATTCTATCTTTTTCTACCATTAACCGCAGTTAATATACAGTGCGTTTAATATACGGTGCTGTTAATAGTCGGGAAATTACAGTATAATATTATTGGCCAGGCACATCTGCAGAAATAGTCATATCTGCAGATGCCAATTATTAAGTTTTTAGGTTTTTATCTGCCGATACAGATGTCGTGTCGATCTCCTCGTGCATCCTTGTGAATCTCTGCTGGGCTGATTATCATGTGAATTAGACTGCTCTATGGCTGGAGGGGCGTGTGGTGTTTCTCAGCCCTGTGTTAATGAGCTGTGTGCAGAGGGATAAAGAGGTGCTAAATTGCTGAAAACCAAAAGTAAGAGATGGCAGAATGTGCCTACACTGTATTCACATAGGCTGTGGGCCATAATGTATTGCTGGAAAAACTATGCATCCTGCCTTTTTTATTAAATTATCCCTGGCTCTGCTCTCATTTTGTTGCTCGGCACTCTGAATCTAAATCAGCATTTTACTCAGTGGCCTACTTGGACAAGAATGCTTGGTTAGCAGGGAACGCACTCCAGACATCTCATCATAACATACATAGACAGTGTACTACACTGATTTCTGGAATATAAATAGTTTGCCATGGCCTCTGATGGGTTCACTAAGGATCCTGGAGAAGAACTGATGTGTGACCACTGACCAGCTTAAAAGTTTTCAGTCTTGAACAACTTATGTGGTGGAAGGTTTGGCATAACATTTTATCTTAATAACTTCACTACTCACTCAAGTTTTTTTGTGTGCAGAATAAAGACAAAATTTTCCTCAAGCCCCATTGCCTTTTCGCAACGGGTTACATTATGTGCTTTGCTAGATTTATATTTTACAAAGAATTCAACCTACTAGGAAGCATTTGGTATAATTAGAAAAAAATTAAGAACTTCATCACTGACAGTCAATGTTTACATATTAAGATACAATTCTATGAAATCACAAAACATGGACACTGATTGGGAAATATTGGATAACTCCTCTTACTTCCATTAAAGGCCCCATAACATTCACCAGGTGCCAAATCTGGCTCGTTTTACATGATAGAGATGTATAGAGAGGAATTACATTACATGTTAGACAATATTAAAATTATTCCAGCCCTTTTTAGGTTGCTTCCGACCACAACTGACCACACAACTGGAAAAACTTTTTCTATGATAGGGGACCTGTGAGGTCTAATGGCAAATATCTTACTCTGTTTGCTCTATTTGTCTTGCTACAGCTGAACTTCCCCGGGACATCAATGAATCAATAAACTTATTTTACCAATCTGTGCTTGTCTCTTTTCTCAAAGAGTCAAGAGCCAAGGTTACTCCCCAACAGCAGAAGATGAATGGTAGAAAGGGAATCACACAGAATCGCACAGATTTTTTTAATGTAACTACTGTGCATGGGCATGCTTGTGCACCTGTCTTAGTGTAAGCAGAAATTATTGTATTTGGCAATCCAGTCCTCTAGCTCCCCTTATTCATCAAATGAACAAATTACCATCATAATTGAGGCATTTTTCGAGTATGTTGCCCTCCATAATGTTTTTTTTATTTTTATTATTTCAATTTAAACTGCCTGTACATTTCCCTATTTGTATTGTGTACGGTATGTCACTGAAAAAAATAAATGGCCTATTACTCCAGCGGGGGGTTATGTGACAGGATTTGTTGTACTTCATTAGATGTGAAGAGGAAAAAGAATTCAGCGCCTCAGTGGGTTAGCATCCTAAAAGGCTTCCGTGTGCAACAATGCTGCTATCATGCATTTCCTGGGTCACCTAAACGGAATAGGCACTATTACAATATTGCACATTAGCACGAGTCAGCAGTAAGTACTGGTGCAGTCCCATTTCTTTAATAGACAGACAGAGAGAGAGAGAGAGAAAAGGGGTGGTGAGAGTGGCGCAGGGTTGATGAGAAAATGGGGTGGAGAGAGATGGGTGTTTTTATAGCAGAAGAGGAATCAGAGGTAAGCTGTCCGCCAGAGGCTGACAGAACAAGGAAAACGCAATGAGTTAAACAAAAAATGGAAGGGGAAGCGAGATGGAGACAGACAAACGAATGGACTGAAGTCCGAGGGCTTAAGGAGAAGAGGCGGAGGGCAGAGTAATTGGCAGTGGCTGGTGTACTTACAGAGGGCCCATGTGGGGATTGGAGGGAAACCGACGCGGGCGTGGTAGGTGTAAATCATTTGTGAGAGGAACAGCTTTATGTGCCCCTCTGAACCCCAACTATACCATTAATGAGAGAAGAGAAGACCTTAATCAGCCTCCCTCTCTCTCTCTGTTTCTTATGCTGTTTCGCACTTACAGTGTTAATCATTCTCTCCTGCTACAGTTAATAGGCTCTGTACAGTTCCGACCCTACGTGTTTTGCTTTGTTGTTTGTGTGAAGTAAGGTGTTATACTGTGGTATATTTAAACAGTTTCTCAATGATCTATGAAGACATTTTACCTCTCGCAAACAAACCCGGTTCCCAAGGACTACATAGAATGCAGAACGCATAACAGGAACATGACACACAACTTAAGTAATTGTTTCAGACTAATTGTGTTTATGAAATGTACTTCGACAAGTTATCTCACACATTACTGAAAGGCCACTGGGTTTCTTAATACTTGGAGATAATAATAATAATAATGATGGAGAAACTACAATCTATGCTATTGATGCATATAAATTGGTGCATAAAAACACAATTTTGTTTTGTAATGTGTGTGCGTGCGTGTGCGGTTAGGTGCAGGCTGGGGACAGAGGTAATTTGGTTTGCTAGTTCACTCAGGTTAAGGACTGCAAGATTTTGATCTCTTGTATCTAAACACTTTTGTACATGAATATCTGAATTTTACTGAATTGGATTTCAATTTAATATGGCCTTCATTCTATGTTTCTCCTGAACAAATTCACACTAAACCAACCCCACAAGTTTGACTGTGGAAAGAGAGCTTGCTTTAGTGTCTCTCTCTCTCTCTCTCTCTCTCTCTCTCTCTCTCTCTCTCTCTCTCTCTCTCTCTCTCTCTCTCTCTC
>JAOEHI010011010.1:0-32795 GCA_025447815.1 Percopsis transmontana
GGCTCCAGACAACACAGCCCTCAGGTTCATAGGAACACACAAACCTCTCCACCACGATAAGGTGATGGTTCCCCGGAAACCGATTTTTCAATCAGTGTTTCCCAAATCCCAAGGTGATGTCCTAAAATGTCTTGTTTTGTTCACACCCCAAAGATATTGAGTTTACTGTCATACAGGAGTAAAGAAACAAGAAAATATTCCAATTTAAGAAGCTGGAATTTCATAAAAAATGACTCAGACCAAATAATCGATTACCAAAATAGTTGTCGATTGATTTAATTAATTTAACAGACAATTAACGATTACGTTTAATATAGCCTAGACCTATGCAATTAGAATGCTACATCAGCCACATTACACTGTACTTATATTTCTTACTATTACCGTTACTCGGGTCTATGGCTTTCTTTTAGAAGATTTAACATAAATAGTATACTCAGCATTACCAATAAAGGGCCAACAACAACAGTCCCACTGACAGTATCAACAGGAAGAGAGAGAATGTGTTTTCCTGAAAGCATATGCAGAATAGATAGCGGTGAGGAAAGGTTTTTATCTGTTTCATCCAAAGCCAAAAAGAGCAAAAAAGTGGTTTAGCCTGCATATGCCATAGCAGAGCAGGGCTGGCACTGTTCACGCGACACGGATCAGAGCATGAAACCGTCTTCAAAAGGCACTGGGAATGTTGGAGTAAGCGTGCGTGTGTGTGTGCGTGTATCTTGTTTACGAGGCCACAGTTGGACAGACTGAGCACAGCTGTTGACATGAGACGCAAGCACAGGGCAACTCAAAGACACACTGGCAGCGACTGCAGGCAGTGCTTTGATTTTCCCCAAAACTACTCCCTGTTTTTCTTTTAATTTAATGTTGACTCGCATGAGATGTTGGGAGTGGGGAAAACTTTTAGGAAACCTGTCGTGGATAATGCCCGTGCTTCAACAAACTTGCATATTAAAAAGATACTAAAATCAATATTGAAAAGGTCTAAAAGTAAATGATGTGAAGTCTCCTCATTCACAACGCAGAGAACAAGACAAACCAAAATTAAAGATTGCTTGAGTGGCGGATAGAATAATATGATATACAGTATATAGAGTGCTCAATCTTTTTTCTGTTTTTCTAATGCAACCCTCCCAGAGCGGTGTACATCAGACGCCCCTGGGGGGCTGTGACTGCATGTGTCTGAGGCTGCTCTTTCAAACAGCTATAGTCACAAAGGGGCATGAAGCATTCTGGGAGGCCCGTGGCTTCAGATACCACATCCAGATGCTTCCTTGTTTTAAAGAAGTAGTGTGCATTTGCCACAGGGGGCAGGGTTGAGCTTACATAGATCCCCACTAAAACATAGATAGTGCACTCCGGTGCGATATTTGCTCTATACTGTCCATGTACACTACTTAAGGAAATACCCTGCCTGAAACAGCAGGGCAGATATAATTAGGAACAAAACATACCCCAGAGAAAGGGATAATAAGATGAAGAGAAGAAGGGATTTAGAGTCTGATAATAAAATGAAGATCCAATGACCTCATAGAGGCATACGAAGAGACTGAAAGTATTGACATTATCTGCCACCAATACAGATTTTTTTTTATGCATGAAAATCTCCCATTTTAGCACAGATCCATAAAATATGGTTATCAAAGCATCTGTGAGAAATATAATTTAATCACACCAAAAAGCCTATTCTCTATCTTCAGGATGCGTTATACAGCCATGGGAAAAAGAGACCAATGCACATTTAAAAAATAACACATAATTTTATAGATCAATATATTTACATTCATTTTTAAATTCATATTTATAACAAATATTTAATATATATTTTAAAAACATTTTTATATTTATATTATATTTAAAAAAATAGGCAGTGGTCTAATTTTTTCCATGGCTGTATATTGGCGATAACTTTATTTTTAACATAGAAAGATTGATTAATAAAATCAGTCCACCAATATATTCAAAACCCCCATATCACCTCACTGAGGAGGTGCTTATTGAAGTCTGAATACATCTCTCTAATAAAAGGCAGGAATCTCTGTGTCTCTGTTTGTATTTTGATTATTTCGAGAACCGTTCACCCAATCGACTTCACATGTAACAGGTGTGTTGCTGAGGACCCAAGGGAGTGCAGTGTCACATTTGGTGCAATATGGTCACACGACACGTTCAGAATTAATTCACTTTTTATAAATGAGAGAATAGCGTTAGCTGGAAGCGGAGGGTCTCGCACGGGCGGGGCTTAGCTCCGACATAAAAGTTCCCAATTACAGGATTACAATACAGTTCTGTACTGAGAAAGGAATACTGAGACAATGCAAACAACGCAGGAGACATGTGCACTTAGAAGCGCGGGGAGGCGTCAAGTCGGCCCCTGTGAACTAGGCACTGCACTAGTTTTATTAACTTTAAATCCAATACAGTCAGGTTTACATTCAGAAGTATAGAAGTAAAAGAAGAATAAAAATGCCACTAAGCACGAAAGGAGAGACTCCAAACACCAGACAAGACGATGCACAACAAGGTGATCGCTGAAACGCAAGCCAGCCGGGAGACAGGAGGAGGTATGAGCTAATGACGACAGTTTATTGGGAAAAAAACATTGGAGGTGGTGATGAAAGCGAGAGAAGAAATAAGGAATGGGTTGGAGTCTGCAGCTGACTGATAGAGGATTCTCTCTTATCAGATGAGGGATTTGCAGCAGACACATAGACCAACACAAAGCCATGGGTTTTTATGACCTGGAATCATTCCGTCACTTGCTCCATCTCTCCTCATCCCCCACTTCCTTGCTTCCAGCTCCCCAGGCAATGTGGTGGGGAGGTGGTGATTTATATGTGTGTGGTAATGACACTGTCCCCCAGCTACACTTAGCATCCTACAAGCGCATTACCAGCCTATTGGAATTCCTGCCTATTGACATCAGGCAACCATACAATATATCAATACACACTGCTATGTTCAACCGATTCAAACCTCGGTGCTTCAGAAACTCTTCAATGTGTTTATCGTGAACGCTTGTGTATCATTTAGATTAGTATGTTTATATCACAGTTGCAACTACAATAGCACAGGGCTCATAAAAAAAATGGTGTGTGTAACACATCGGGTGATAACAGATGCAGGCTAATAAACACAATCCATATTTTTCTGGCATGTAGACAACCAATTTTAGAAAAATGTGAATCATTTTGTCCCCCAGTTATTTCTTCAATATTTTGGGTTATTTTACATATAAGCTCTTTCACTTTTGCTTTCTACAAAAAGGAATTAGGAATACTACTGCAGGAAGATAAAACCTTTATGAATTAGGAGATGGGGTGTTTATTTTGTTTTGTACTATTTTAAGACCATTTGGTGTTGGTTTTGGGTCAAATAACTGTTATTTAAAATTGTCCAGAGAATGGAGGCCATACAAAACATCAGATCAATGCTAACTGGGTCCAACTACAATCTCTCCAATACAATTATTTGAAGTTTGTTTGGTTTTCTCATATGCTTCGGTCAGCATACGATTTTAGCAGATTTTATGTGACATTTAACAGCAATCAATAGTTGGTGCAATGTTTTTTTTTTATGTCTTCTTAAAGTGCAGGTCCAAAAAAGGTCAAGAGTCACTGGTGATATCGATCATCTCTTGTCTAGCTGTAAAACAGGCCGCTGCCTTGCAGTGCTACCCCCATGATTTTCTACTTTATTCTACTTTGAGAGTGTTACAAGCATCTTAACATTTTGTCCATATTTGGAACATAGAGCATGCTTATAATTTCCAAGCATATAGAAAATTATTTACTTACCATTACATTGGATAGTGTAGTCTAGATTGAGCGCAATTAGTTGTTAATTTTTTGTTTTAATATGGTATTACCACATTTACTAACCTTGTCCTCTGAGGATAAGGTAGGCTATACATAGCTATGCTATGTAACAACGGTTCTAGCAATACACTTGTTACCCCAATGTGAAGAGCTGTGAGAATTGAGACTGGTCAGGGGTGATCTAAGCTGAAGCTTGCTTACATATTGCTGATGGATGACAAAAAGAATGCCATGAATGCAATATTGATGTCATTAATTTGTATTTTTTTTAAATAAAAAAATAATAAAAACAAAATATAATAATAATAATAATAATAATAATAATAATAATAATAATAATAGAGCAATATTTTATTTGTGGCATGAGAGGATACAATCCAGACAGTTTTACCTTGTTCCGAGACACCTTCCATAGAAATGATTGCTCGCCTCGGAAACCATACCGGAAGTGACGCATTTTAACTTTAGTGACCAATGACACCAGGGTATGCAGGTAGCGGTAGCCATTTATGTAGTTTTTATTTAAAGCTAGTTAATATGGAGAAAACAGGTTAAATTACCTATTGCAGCATGGTCAATTAGTACAGTATGTTACATGTAGAGTTTTTTTTTATATTTTAAATAAGCTTTAGCTTAGAAAACTAAGCTAAAGTTTAGGATAGAAGCTTTTAACTAAGCCCCAACAAACACTCTTGAAAGTTATAACCAGAGTCCAAATCTGGGGTGCTGCACAATGCCTGTCCATCTTCAACATACCGCAATTCTCTCACCATCCTGAAATTATTTTATTTATTGGGACAGCTCTGAAGGAGGTTAGAATGTCCTTCCCTGTTTTTCCTCTTCCAAATATTCTCTTTCTTCCCTAAATGAGGGAGAGAGATGGCCTACTGCGCATGCAAGCCCAGGCAATTTAACAGTGCGGGCAGTGCCAATCTGGGTTTATACTCTTTAACTCTGACCAACTGCCAATTAGGCTGCCCCTGGATGGAACATTTAGGTTTCAGCCTCATGGAGTACAGCGGGGTACATTTTGCAGGGTGCACTCCACCCAAGCCTCAGCTATATAATTTAAAAAGTTAGAAGGATTGTCTTTGTGCATGTCTATCTCCTTCTCCCGCTCACTGTCTTCACATTCTTGTTTTTATCTGATGTTACTTGTATTCCTATGGGAGCATGTCTATATTTTTTTAGTCCCAACATCTTAGCTAACCCCTGTACACATCTGTCACACCTAACCTTCCCATCTGCATCAGTACTATTGCACAAAAATCTTATAGACGGTGAGATAAAAAACACACTGTGTTCAGTCTTTTATTCTCTATAGGATTATGTAAATATGTGTGTTTCCGACTGGGTAAATTAGATAATGTTAGGTCATATTGTGATGGGCCAAGCATGACTGTGTTAGAAGATAATGCAGCACCTTTGTTCAGATATTTGGCTCCCATTACAGTCTATACTGGCATTTGGCATAGGCCACCTCAATACTGTCATTCTATTCTGGCAGACAGGCTGTTCCATACGACTAGCAACAAAATAATTGATAGGCCTAATAATTCTCTATTCATTCTAAACGGAGGCTGAATTCTCATGTAAAGAGAGAAATATTAAATAACAGTAGTTTCCCTCAATAATTCTATGCCTCTGGGAGAAAACCACAGTGCATAAGCATATGTAACGACCTACACTTCTGCCCAGTGCCCATGTTTCTCTTGGTAGCAAAACATAATTATTTAACGTTGCTGCCTGGCAATGCACTCATAGTAGCAGGAGGCGCCTGTCTGAGATACTGGAGACCGGGCTGGAATAGAAGTCACAGTTGCGTAGTAAACACTAGATCTTTTTCTAAGCCCAGTGCCCCATTAAGCCATGGGTCGGTTGACTCCAGTATCTTATGACCTAGTAGGCCTACTGAAGGGAAACATTGGTCTCGTGCTCAATGTACTAATAGTTATTTAATCTTATTTCAAGACACACACACTAGGGTTTGGCGATATGGCGAATACATCGGGATTCGACGATGCGCTGAATCCATCGGCAGTATATTTTTTCTGCTGATATTTTGCCCATTTAAAGTGCTTTGTTTTGGTTATTTAGGGCATTTGTTACATTTGATTTGGTTAGGTTTGGTTTCACATTGCTATTTTGCAAGCGCACTTCACCACATCACCTGCGTCTCACTATACTTGTCTTTGTCCTTTAATGTGGATGCAGACAACAAGGCGCAAGGCATTAGCAGGTATAATGGCAAAACTTTTTTAATAATCCTTTGACATGGTGAAATATCAAATGTTTTTAGCTAGGTAAAGCAATTTAGCATAGTGTTGCTCCAATTGTTTCTCTCCAGTGGGCGTAGTTTTCAGAGTAAAAATAATAATACGAAACGTTGCACTGTGTCTCTGTTGCCTATATCCACTTTTGTCTCCTTAAAAGGATATTTTTTCAGTTAGATTATTATTAGTTTATAAAAATATTAGTTCTGGGTTATTCACCTTGTTGGCATTGCATCCCATCACACAACAGGTTTTAGACATGTTTCAGTTTTTTGTTAGCAGACAAAGGTGACGAGGAGGCACAATGTATTAATTCCTGTAATTGGTCCGAAAGTCCGAACCATACAAAAAAAGTGCAAGCAAACTGAGATCACCTCTTTTGGTTGGACCAAACTTTGGTCCGGACCGTGTTCCGAGGCACCTTTCACACCTGCTATTTTGGTTGACTACCCACCCCCGCGAATACATCAACAATTGCCGATTGAAGCAGTGACGGTTGTCAATAGGAAAATTGTGACCCATCACCCAACCTTAACACATACAAGCACACACAGAGCAAGGCACTTTATTTATATAGCACATTTCATACACGAGGCAGACTCAATGTGCTTCACATAAAATCATGTCATACAATAAAACGTAAGAAGAATAGCAGAACCAAAAAAAAGCAGTATTTTGAAAGAAATTCTCTGACACACCAGGAGCCAATGCAGGGATTGGAGAATAGGTGTAATGTGCTCATATTTTTTTGTCTTTCTTGGGACTCTAGCAGCAGCATTTTGAACAAGCTGTTGTTGCCGAAGCACCTGAAAAGAGACCATTACAATAGTCAAACCTAAAAGGCATGAAGTTTTTTTTGGACATAAGTGCTCTAAATCTTGCTATGTTTTAAAGGTGATAGTAGGCTGATTTTGTTACTGACTTGATGTGGATATTGAAATTCTTACTTTTAGCCTTTCTCAATAATTTTACCTATGATGCGTAGATTAGTTATCGGCCTGCAGTTGGTAATGATAGAACTTCTATCATTAACAACTGCAGGCCATTAACTAATCTATCATAAAACATCTAGAAACATCTAGGCTCTACTTTTAAAATAGAGGTTTAATAACTGCAGTTTTCAGGGACTTTGGAAAGTTTCCTGATTGAAAAGAGCTGTTTGCAGTACGTCAATCGCCAGGCAGTCAAAAACTCATAATTAGAGCATCGAGGTAGCAGGTGGATGGCTTAAGTTGTCTAACCGTTTCCTCAAAGAGTTTTGTAGCTTATGGCATTATAATATATATATATATATATATATAGAAGAAAAAGGATTCTCTAGCACTTTTCTAGTCTAAGTTGTAAGCATGGAGGCTCTCTTTATATATGTCATACTATACACACACACAGGATGACTATATGAATGAAAGAATGAATGAATGAATATCAGCTGACAGAATTATATCAATATTTGACGATGAAACATGTTATGCTATGCTAGGAGAGCCACAGCCACCACACGCAGTCACTTTGCACCAGTAGAGAGAGATGGTTTAGAAAAAGAACATCTCCTCTTCCGTGCTCTCCCTACTACCCTCACCAGAACATTTCTCTCTCGACAATGACGCCTCCACTCTCATATCCTCTCTTGACACCCTCTGTCCGCTAACCTCCAGGCCAGTGAGACTCTCTCCACCAACCCCCTGGCTGCCTGAACCTCTACGAGCTTGCAGAACAGAGCTTAGAGCGGCTAAGAGGAAATGGAAAAAAATCTGACCGGCATGAAGATCTCACATCCTATCACTCCTCTCCAAATTCACCTCCCCTGTTTCTGCAGCCAAAGCCACCTTCTACTGCACCAAAATACACTCAACCTCCTCTAACCCTAGACACCCCTGACACTGCCTGTCAGTAACCTAAATGCTTTCTCTTCCCTCGCCACAGAAGAGGTCCAAACCCTCATAGTATCAAACTGAGCTGCTACCTTCCCACTTGATCCTATCCCCACGTCTCTTCTCCAAGCCATCTCAAATGACATCCTACCATTCCTCACCTCTCTGATCAATTCCTCCCTGGCCACAGGCTCGGTTCCAGCTGCCTTTAAGACAGCTAGAGTCCGCTACTCAAGAAACCAACCCTGGACGCATCCGCAACCTCAGAACTACAGACCAGTATTGAACTAAATGGTGCCAACAGCGCTGCATGCAAGTATAACACAAAATACATCACAATGAGGTTCTATTTAGGCAACCCTAGCCCTTACTGGTTAAGACTATTCTTCATTTAAACAACCAAGTAAATGTTGCAAATTTTCTCCTCATACTGTGAAAAGGTTTCCTGAGGCGATATCCTATTTCTTTCTTCGACATGAATTCTGTATGAACTACTATAAACATCTATTCGTCCAACTTCATCATGAGCCAAATTTCCAGAATGATATTGCACAGCTCTAGCAATATACACTAGCAGGCATCCAACCAACTGTAGGAGACTGTAGCGAATGCTATCCTTTTTGACAACATTCCTATGTGACATATAGGCAAGATAAAGACAGTTCCTTGTAGAAAATATAGAATGTTTAAAAAAAAATGAATTAAAGAGTTTGCATGGAGGTGGTTTAAGAGTGCATGACTTCATTTACATTTGCACATGTATGAAGGGACATTGTTTGGGTATGTACGCGTGCTCTGTACCACTGCTGGACAGCAGACCTTTCGGCACCAAGTGTCAGCCAGGAGAAAAGAGTTGAGAGCCAGCAAGACAGCTGCTTCTTGGTGTGGATCTGAGGTGGTCGCTACAATGGTCTGTCCTCACAGTGAAATTGGCTACAGCATGCATTGGTTTTTTAATCCTTGCAGGGTACCCAATGCCCCCTAATGTTTCTCAGAGTGAACTATAAATAGTGTAATTGTCAAAAATATAATGTTAAAAAAAAGGCCTACTTCAGTTAATATTTTTAACACCCCACTCTAGAAATTAAACTGCAGGGAGTATTTTCTTAAACATAAAAAAACTACTCTGACAGGGGAAAAAATAAGTGATCTATACAAATGTCAAAAGTAGGTAATGCTTTCACATGCAACCATGCAGCCGATTGTGACTGTTTCTAATACTGTTGGCTATAGGCTACCAACTGAACTGAATTGCCTACAACAGTATAACCTACTGTAGCCTACATATAAACAAATCGGCGCACGCCTAAAATCCCGTCTAACCTGAGGGTAGACGGGACTCTGTTTTGTTTTTGATGATCCCATCACATCACAAAGGCCCAGTGCATACAGTACAGTAGCTACAAACTGTAGCACATGCGTATGGTTGGCGTACTCTCTCGTATCTGTACAAACAAATGATACTGCTTCATTTGGCTAAACAGCTGCTGCTTGCGGACTCGCCCAGCGTTTGTTTATATTTTGAATCGTAGTCTGCTGTTCGTAGGAACAAACTGTTCGGTCCAGTTCCAAAAGGTTCGCCACATATCAGGAATAACGTCGAAATTGCGAGAACCGTTGATCCTCTGCAATCACACGTGATAATGCACGCAGTCCAAAAGGCCACCCACTGTTTGTCAAAACCACATTGGCAATATTTATTCAGACCTTTGTCATCCAAAGCCGATGATGACAGTAAAAGAGCTCAATAAGTGGGCTACGCTTTCCTACAGCATCCGACGCACCCATTTACTCTGTTTGTTGTTCTGTTTGTCTTCACGACTATAAATGCGATGCATCACCAGCGGCAAAGCTACCGGAGCAGGCTCGCCCCTTTCTGACTTACCGGATTTGAAAAACGCCGCTATGTCTGCCGCGTCCTTCGCTGCCTCATCTAGCCCTTCTGCTGCGCTCATCGCTGCAGCCACGGTACACCAAATATCCGCCTATAGGAGATGTCCGCACGCCTTTTATTTCACGGTAAATGGAAACGCGATGTCTTTCATTGAAACAGATCTCGCCTAAGGCTGTAAATTTCTGCTCCTGATAATAAGCGAGAAACCTCCTCCATTTTGGCCGAGAAGGAAATGTATTTCATCCGACCGGCGGCGCTCCAGAGTTGGGACGTGAGAGGGGGGAGTGACAGTGAGAGAAGGCGGAGGTAGAGAAGGGGGGGTGGGTGGCTATTCCTTTCAGGGAGGTGGGTGGGGTATCGGTGGGATATCCTGGGATTCCGTTTTGGGTTTTTGGTGCATTGTGCGCCACTAGATTTTATATTCTGTGCGCCACGGTGGCACTGACGTTATTTTGTCACTGTTCTCCGCCATAGTGCTTTGCTGTCTTGTTTTCACCACTACAATTAAAATAATATAGTTTAGCCTACAGATTGAATTGCATATTTAGCCTGTTGAAATTAAAAATGGGCGAAAAATACAATTTCTTCTTTAGGCTACTATGATTATTATGAGGTTGATGGTGATGATGATGATATGAGGTCATTTGCCCCACATCTATTCCCAACCGATACTTCCCAGCCACCGCTTAGGCGTTGACATGGTGCAATGCTGCCACCTATCACCTAAACGCCAGCAATAAAGTATTTGATGTTGCATTACATCACACGGCGACCCACTTTAGCCTATCCATGTACTGTAAGATGTGCAATGTCGATGTCCACGCACAGGATTGACTCGTTTGTTATAGGAAGAGGGGATAACCAAGGATGTCCTCAGTCTAATGTGAGTTAATGAATGATTCATTAATATTACATTCCTCAAATTATGCCTTATGTGGTTGTGATTTAATTTTTCATGGATAGCAATGAGATGGATCCCACAACAAGGGGCTTAAATACAGGGGGGGCCCACAGTAAAATTGTTCCAGACAATGAGTCTCACAGGCTGAACTAAAACGGCCTTTAGCCTATTATGAACAGTGTCAAGGCTAACATCAGTGAAAATTATAGTGTTTTGTGAATCTGGTAGGCTACAACCTTCTAGAACAACCTAGTTGAACCATTGGCTATAGCCTGTAAAATTAAAATTTGCATTGTGCATCTATACTATATTTATCTATATGCTTGACTCCTATCTAAAAGTCCTGACAATGGCCTTTAAAGATGCTGTAGGTAGGATTTATAATTCAGGCCTTTTGACCAGTTCCTACCATTTTTAAAGTTACAAAAAGTAGGATAGACTTGTCTGACACTTTGATGCTCTCAGCTCATGCTCTTAATTTATTATGTTAATTTATGAGTTGATAACTGTGTAAGAGATGTCTGTTGGTTCACAGAAACATAGCCTACATCTACCAAATTAGATGGTCAGCAGATAGCCTATGGCATTACATGGAATGTGTAGTACTGGTATCTCTAGTCCACTAGATGGCAGTATCTTCACAATATTATTGTAAGCAGCCAACCCTCACTTTGTGAAAGGTTTGTCCGTTTATCTGTCTCTCTCCCGCTGTCTCTCTCCTTGTCGCTTTTGCACTCAAATTCTTGTTATAGCGGCTTGCGAAATGCTTTATGTAATCTGTTTCTCTATCCTTTTCTCTCTTTCTTACCCTTTCTCACATGCAGACACAAACTCCCCCCTCCCCCCCATATATCATTTATAGTGACTCCTGCTTCATGGCAGGACCCAGCCAGACATTTCTTCATAGAAAATCAGTCATGGCGCAGTGAAATATTGATGACCTAACTGCTTTTAAATGCAAAGCTGCACAATCCTTTCCCTGCTATCGAACTGTTCCTCAGAGATGACTGTGTCTCTGATCATCTTCAGCGTGTCACTGTGAGGTCTGCCTGTGTGTGCGCGCTCGCATGTGTGCGTGTGTGTGAGTGTATGTGGGTTGGTGAAATAGGGGAGCCTTTGGACTTTAGGAGGTGTAGATCAAGATATTCAGTTGTCACGGTTTACTTGCAAATCTTAAGGAATGTGTGATTTGTAGGTCAACCAAACAAAGTTCGTTTTTCTTTATACAATTTCTTACTTTCTGCACAATGTTTGTTTGTTGTTTTTTTTTTTTACTGAAGGGCCTGTCACTCTCTTGTCAAAAAGATTTATTGTCCTTTGGAAGATACTTGGCGTAGGAGCTATTTTATGACCTTTCCTACATATTCTGTTTATGTGTTTTTCTATTAATGTCTTTTATATTGTTTTTGATGTATAACGTTTTCATTTTAAAGTCACAATAAGCATTTACCCTGCGAAAAAGTAGTGTAGATGCAGCTGGGCCATTAGCTACTAACCCTACAGGTAAACCTGAGGTACTCCCCTATACCAGAGGGGTCCCTGTAGCTAAAAATACAGAATTATCTACCTACGAAACAATTTGAATCTGCGTCTCATGTGAGTGTACAGTACATGGTTTAAAATATATGTCATGGTGTAGTGTGTATTACTTGGCCACTGGGGGCCAAGCGCAAGGTGCATGCACACAACAATGCTTGATCTAATTATGCTTTCAATTAGTGTCCAAATGCAATGATTATCCCTTTGCCTTAAATTAGTTCTTAAATTAGAGATTTCAAAACACAAATTTGCTCAGGTAATATGCATGAAAACACAACAACATTATTTCCAAACGTAACAATTAAACTAGGTCATGTAATGCATTTAGTGTTCGCTAGTGTGTTAGGTTGAACCTTCTATGATGCTCTGATTTGCCTCTGTCTGTCTGTCTGTCTGTCTGTCTGGTTGACTCGGGGGTGATGCGTGATTTTGCTGTTTGTTCAACTTGAAAAGGCCAACACATACACACAGGCACATGGCTGGCAGCCAAGCAACTGTTGCCTTGGCATGTTTTATTATCAGTGATGTGATTGATTGATTTTACGCTTTGTGTGTGTGTGCACATGTGTGCATATGAATTTCCACATTTGTCAGTCCGCCCAGTGACTTCAACAAGCTGGGTGATTTCATTGCCAACCCCCCCGCATCCCCCCACCACCGCGTTCGCCACGCGGGCACTAACAGCTTGTGTATCTGTTGCCCATCTCTGCCCCAATGGGTCAATAATAGCTGTGTTTGCTGTTCCTCACCAGACCTGTTGGCAGGCTGCAGCTCACTGTGGCCTCTGTTTTACCTCTGTCTTTTGCTATCTGCAGTCATTTTGCCGATAGGATCGACCTTTTGTGGATTCATACAAAGTGCATGAGTTAAAGGTATACAAAGTAAGCTAGCTAGGATGGTGTTTGTAGATTGGGCCCTCTGTTTGGAGTGTCGGCCCAGGAAATCATAGCCTGGCTCTGCCCGACTGTTGCTCTCAGATTATAGTGTGGAAACCCTGTTTGCATGAATGTTCTTTCAGCTACTCTGAAGGGCGGACCAATTGGCAACCAGTGGGGGTGGCTGATGATGACGATGAAGTCAAGTGTTTGTTTCGAAATTTAGTTCAAACAATGGTGGCGGTGGTAGAGCTAGATGAAGCAATACGAACATAGCCAATTGGTTAAAGGCTGCTCCAATAGTTTCCAAATTAACTCGAGGTCTACGCCCATTAGGATGTCTGACTAGAAACAATTTCCAGTGGAGCGTGGCCAGACTCATCCAGGATCATTTGGTATAGGCCAGTCTGGTTACCAGGCTAAGAAATTGGATTGGATTCATGAGTGTCAGTCTACCTTAACATTTTCTATAGGAGTGGCACAGAAAGCCTTATCCCTGCCATTGTCATCTTCTACCAAATCAGCATTGCCCTCTTTTCCCCTCTCTCACCCTTCCATCCTTCCCTTTCTTAAGAATTCACAGTCTCTCAGTGTTTTCATGTGTTCCTTTCTTCTCCTTTTCTTTTCATTTCATTTTCATGAGATGATTTGCTACCTCCCTTGCTTTTGACATCCTTTTCCCTCTGTGTCTTTCCCCCATATTTCAATTCCTTTTTCCTTACATTCTACCAAAGGTGGAGAGATTATATAATTAGCCTACTTTTGTAGTTACTTGACTGTTTTATTCAATTAAAAGTAGAAAGTAGGTCAATAAAGGTGTACCCAGAACAAAAGTTACTTTTATAGGAAATTTGTTTAAGGTTATCTTACACATGTATTTCATGCAATAAACTGAAAAGAATATAGGAAATACCTGTTCAGTATTATAACTTGGTTTATTGACACATACACACTGAGTTAGTGATGAGCCATACTTTTTAAAAATAAACTATCTTAATAATTTTGGCTTTACAGCAATTGTGATCTCAATACTCTGTTTTGAAATGCTACATAACATCATGACTTGATTGGTGCTGTCGGGGCATTTTTCTTCTGCCAAGCTGCTCACAATCTTAGTTTAATAACTTTTTAAAGCCAAATAAATAATTGTATGAGTAATGAATGGATGTTTAAAAGTATTGAAGCACATTAATTCATCTTTTATACTTGAGTAAAATTGAAAAATAATTCAAAAGTATTAGAAAAGGCTACTTAATTACAGTAACAAGAACCTCTGCATTCTAGCCCTTAAAAAAATCATTTTTTCCTCGCTCTCTGATTACGATTTTGAGTCTATCACGTTCCTTTTTACCTGTAATGACTATGTTGTTGCACAACAAAACAGTTCCCAGAATTGTTTTGTAGACAAAATTAGATGTTCTGAAAAATATGCATATTTAATAAAATATGTCTATTTTGTTGTTGTGGGTTTTCATGACATTCATTTCTTTATCACTTTTGTTATCTGCTTGACTTCTAGCCAATTGAAACTCTTTAAACTTAAATACATTTTGAGAACAGAATTCATCACTTATTCTCAATTTACCTCTCCTCAGTGTACTAATTTCTCAATGACTGTCTTTGTCCCAGCATTTAAACCATTTAGAACCAAAATGCGCAAAACACTTTTTTTTTTACAGTTTCCTTGTTTTGTTTCTGACCAGGTTGAGTGTATGGAGTGCGTTCAGTACGTTCTTTGCTGCCACTTTCAGAGTCTTCGTTCCCTTGTGTTAAACCATTGGAAAAAGGAAAGAGGAGATTCAACATAAAATGGACCTATAGCATATTTAACTGAAAATCTGATTTATATATCATACATCAACACATAATTAATTGGCGTATCGTCAAGTGTATGCCTTATCATTTCAATTAAAATGTTCCAATGAAATATATTAGATATGCTAATTGGGAGCTGTAGGTAATAAGATAACACTAAACTGCTTGTCAGGTGCGGCTTGAGGTCCTTCCACAGAAATCTCCTGAGAACAAGGGTGATTGAGAGAAGTGTATTGGCAAAAAGTGAAAGGGCTACAGTCCAACACTGAAAACATAGTGTTGCTCATGGATTTTTTGCCGCAGTCCAAGGCAGGACCCCATGCAGGCAATCACAAGCACATCTCTGACCTATTGCCAATCCCCATCTCCATGGCCGGGATACTGGTATAAGGCCCCATCTCTGTCTGTGTATATCACATTCCAGCCACAGACATGATTTATTGTTTACTAGGCCCAATGTCCCAGATCCAGGACTGTAGTAAGACCAAGGTATTTTCAATATGTAACGCTCCCACTGTTCTGCACAGCATCGGCCACACGAGGCACCCTTTAGCTTAGAGTGATGCTCGGCCCCCAGATACCCTGCAGCAACAGGAAGGCCAAAAGTCTGTGTGAGAATGCTGACCGGCGTGTGCATCTTTTTCATCTGAGTCGGCACCTCCGGGGCTGTCACGTCCGAGAGCATCAGCAAGGTGAAAAGTGAAACGAGTGGTTGCCCCCGCTGAACACATGACTGCACCTAAAATGTAGGACGCCAAGTTTTGTTACTTGTCTGCTGTCAATCACTCCCAAGTTCAAGTCTTGAGGTCAGGACTTTATGGTCCTCCTCGATTCTAAGGTAATAGAATCGAGGAGGTACACTCCTCGATTCTATTACAAGGGCTGCTTACAATAGCACATGCGGCTCTAAGGGTAGGGATGGATATATAATATGCGAGTCTAGGTAGAGCTCTGTAGAGAGAAGTAGAGAGGGCATGCACTGTCTGAGTTTCAATCCAAAAAAACGTTTTTGTAATGCTGCTTTCAACCACAAGGGTAATTCAAGATTGCCGTGGAAGCCTTTAAGGAGAAATTAATTAAGGTAAATTCAAGAGCAAGCAATTAAGGCACATATCTAATTGTCACTAAAACTTTTATATGTACAGTATTTCCGCCCAAATTTGAAAAATGCATACATCACTTCTTTTTTTTAAAACCTACAAAGCAGATACACTTGTAGAATGCTATAGACAAATGTAATTGGCAAGGGTTTATTTTGAGCCCGCTGGTGAGGTAAGTGGCTTCCTTCAACTCAGCTTCCTTTCATCCTGAGCCAGTGAGACAATTGCGGGGTGGCAGTGTAACATTCAGACACCCTGCCCAGGCTATCAATACCGGCTGATCACCCGCGCTCACATACAAAGCTAATGACTGTCTCTGATAAGATGACATGTTTGTGACAGAGCAGTCACAGCAGGATACGGAATGGAGAACAAACTGTTTGTGTGTGTGCAAGTGTGTGTGTGTGTGTGTGTGTGTGTGTGTGTGTGAGAGAGAGCGTGTGAGGGACAGACGGACAGTGGTTTGTCAGACTGGCCAAAGGAAAAATCTTTATTATGGAAAAACTCTGTTTGAGTACAAAATGTTGTGTATTAATGAATGGTTCTCAACAAAAAATAATTTTTAAAAGAGAGAAATAATCAAAAGAAGGAATCATATAATTATTCATTTAAGATGTTACATTAAAAATATGAAAAAAGAATGTGATAAACTGGGACTTAATCGCTTAGATTAATTTGTTCACTAAAAATAACTATTAAAAACTATTAAGTGTGTTCTGCCAAGTTTCGTTCTGCCTACGCAATTCTTTAAAAAAAAGTCTTTATAATTGTTTAACTTCCGTTATTACATGACGACTGTGTTCCAATCGAAAGGCAGGTGATGTGTCTACCACCCTTGGTAGACAACTGCAGAATCTCAACTGACAAGGTACCTCAGAATGCAAAGGGTGAAATGGCATTCAGAACAGCGTCATTGTTCTTTTTATATCAGCCACGAAAGCTTTAAATGCATTCATTAAAAAATGTTTCTGTAATCTTCAACTACAGACCCATATCAAACCTGCTCTTTGTAACCTAAGTGTATAATAGGTTAGCAACTTTTAACCTCAAATGGTTTCTTCAACTATTTCTAATCTGGATTTTTGACTCGCTGTCTATGAAGACCAAAATACCAAATTAGAAATCTTGGTGTAATCAGAAATTTAGACCTCGGTTTAAACAGCCACATCAAATAACTTAACCACCCTTTTATCATCTTTAGAATATAGAAAAAACTTGAGGTTTCATGTCCAAACTTCATTCAACGGACTTAATTCATCTCCACTAGGTTAGACTACTGTAACAGTCTATTTACAGGTCTCTCCAAAAATACTGGGGCGGTTCTGCTGACAGTTCCCACAGTAAAGTAGCTTTTAGCTACTATGCCACATACTGCATAACTGAAATACACTTCTAGAAGATCTAATGCTTGCTCCCACACTAACCGCTTTTTAAAATCCAGGTTCTCCACTCCTTTTTAAGGCAGTAGTTAACATCTTGTAGGGTTTATTGCTTTTATTGTTATATTGTGTAATTCTACTCTCTGTTCTGTATTATTATGTATATATTTTATCTGTCGTAAAGTACTTTGAATTCAATTGTGTGTGAAACTACTGGCCCATGGAATGCTGTGTTGCTCATGTAATGATGTCACAGCTTTTGAAATCACTTGTTTTTACAAAATAAGTAAACAAGGGACATAATGGTTGTTCACGTTTTATGAGTTTTAATGCTGGTTGTGGTGCTGAGTGTCTGAAATGGTAAATCAACATGAATAATTAATGTGAATGATGTGACTGTGCATATTGCAATTGTGATGTTACTATGAATATTCATAGCCCCCCCATGGCTCTGCTGTTAACTGTCCCCAAGCAGTTGCTTTAATTTATTTTAACCTGTGACAATTTTAAGCTTCGGATCCAAGTCTGATTTAAGTTCTGATTTAAGATAGCTTTAAGATACAATATATTATAGTCTAGGGATATAACCTATATCATAGGCTGTTAAACTGTTGGCAGCCTCGTGCTAATCTTCACTTTCAGCTTCTATGCTTTATTGAATATAATATGCGATTCCATTACAAGAAATAGTCCAATGCCTGTGTCTCTGGGCAGGAAATATCCACCGGTGTTTTGGTTTCAAGGTTGGACTGCTTGAGATATCATGCAGTATCTCGTGCAGGAATTATTCTTCTGACGTGTGTAGTGTCTTTAACAACTCTCCAACCTGTGAACAGTGCTAGAGCTCCCACAGTGAGATGCTCTGGTTCAGCATTCATTTATGGTTTCAGGTCTCGTGGGAAATTATCTGGCTCTCAACCTACTGAAATAGTCCTTTGGCCCGACCTAGAAATGCACTAATAGAAAGCCGAGAATCTACTTTACTTACCGTTTGTATCAGCTGGTGTTTATAGCAATATTTGCAGCAACAAAGCCAATACATGTGTGTGTATAAAACACCTTCACTCCATTTATTCAATCAATTGACTAAAGGTAATAAATCAGTCCGTAACTCTGAATGGACTGCTGTCTCTAGATATGATGGTAACAGATAAAATGCTATAAGCTATATGACGGCATCCTCATGGTTGAACTAACTCTTCAACGCTGAAGATCTCCACCTCAGGTATTAAACAGTGTCTCCACTCACCTCCTCGTCCAATAGCTGTTCAAGGGCAAACGAATACAGGGTAATAAAGTAGAGTACCTGCCACGTGTAAGCTCTACTGATGCATTAAACCGGCTCATTCTAATTCACAAACAAACACACACAGTGAATCAATGTAATTTATATTGTATCTGATATTAGTTGGTGGTGGGCCATTGATCTGTCTGGCTTTTCTGCTTAGCCAGAGCTGCAGTGACTTGGCTCACATACTTGTCAATGTTCACAGACATCCAGTCAATGGAGCTGAAACCAAGCTGTATCACATTGCAGGTGCTATGTGTTGTAAGAACACACAGCACCTGCTATGTATGTTGACATGTTGTCATAATATGCACATATTGTATGTCACAGAAAATGTCTTGTGTTGGTAACATGAACGTTAATACATGAAAGTACGTTTAAGTGGGTAAAAAGAAGAATAATGGTAGCACTTCAGTTAAGTTAGATAGCTTCTTAGCTAGCTTCTTCTTCTCAGGGTTCAGTAAAGCTTTCCAGTCATGCTATGAAGTCCTGTTCCACAGGCTAAACTACTGTGCATCTTCTTCAGCAAGGGGATGAAGATTGAAGAAGTCAAAGAAAAGCTGATCCACAATCTTCAACACACTGTTGTTAAAACACCACTAAACCTTTTTTTTTTCAAACTGCAGGGATGGCTCTTTGTCCCAGCTGTCAGCCAAGAGCTCTAACATTCGCTCCCTTAAAAACAATCTTGCTTTTCTGTTCCCCTCTGCTCTAAAAATGTGAGCTGTCTGTGGCAAAAGAAAGGCTGGATGTGCTGTGCTACCACTGGGAAAGACTGCTGTCCAAGGCCACATAATCAACTGGCAGCTCAGACAAGAGATTAAATTAGAGAAGCATATCCAGTTTCTCCTGTGGTCCGTTACACTGTGCTGCAAGTACAATAAAAGGCAAAAATTATCATAATCACATACATGAATGCTCTATTTACGATAGTCACAGCAAAGGGGACAATTTATATTTTTTAAGCGGGACCAGCAGCCTCTGACTGGACATGGAGATTGTTTCTGGAAGAGTGCAGCACTAGGAGAAAAGGGAGAGAAAAGAGATATAGAAAGATACCAGATGTGCGTGTATGCACAGCACATCAAAATGTCTTGGAAAAATACATAGGCCTATATGTTGGTACATGCTCACACAAATACATACATATTTTGGTTTGTTGACTTTGACAATAATAAACCATATTGATAGTTTCCAACAAACTACATTGCCCGTCAGGGTAAAAGTAAAATACTCATGAATTAAAAAATAATCATGTAAACAGGACTTTAAATAAAATACAAGGTAGAGAGTATAACGATAATATATACTAAATAAATACAAGAGAAAGAGAAAGATTTTCAAAAGGTACACCGCCTTTCAATAATATTCTTGACCTGTTTTCTACTACAAGCCAATGGCAAATTGTTAGGGTGATGGACTAAACTACATCAAACTAACTGAACAGAGATTAAACTGATAAAGGCTATTTACTGATTTAAAAAAGATAACACAGGTTTTATTACTTATATTTATGTGCTAACCCTCTGGCCTGGTCACAATTTTCACAGAATATCAGCCATCCTCAAACTGAAAAAAAGCAACAAAGAAAAATATCATCAACAAACCTTTGAAAGGCAAACTGATTTTCACCTAGCACTCTGAACATTGCCACTCTTCATGTCCTGATGTGAAGGCCTGCCCCCACACTTATATATAATGTGTTTCATTGAGTTGCATGAATGCCCCAAAGGATTTCAATCTCACCATCCCCATGCATCATCTTTATCTGTCGGTCTATTATTTGTGCCTGTGAAGTGAGGACAAAAAGAGGGCAAAGGGGCTCGGAGTAGGTGAAGGTATTCCATCCTGTGGGTGAAACGGATTATGTTCGTAATTCTTTACTTGTATTCTCTCTTAACCGCTCATAACAGCTCTTTTAAAAGGGCTAATTGTTTTTATTTACATGTTTGCCCTATAATCCTACCTTAAGTATGGTGTTGTCAAGTTCTTGAAGAGTATAGATAGCTTTTTCCCAAGTACATTGAAAAGGTATTTGTACAGTATCTTACAGGTGTTGGAAGCTGCCCTAATGAGTGGCAAGTCTTTCCGGATCTAAGGAAAAATTATTTATAAATTCAGTGAGTGCTTCTCTCTGCTGGATTGATCAACAGGGCTAATATATCCCAGATGTTGACATGCGCCCTTTTTACGAGATAATTAACATTATTTGCTTCATCTGTGAGTTTTCATAATGTTTTGGCTCATCAACGTATATAAAGTAGCAAATAAAAATACAGCATTATGTCTGCTTGACTCACGTATGTTAAAAGACAACTGTATATAACTCTTCGCTGCTGGTCTGCATGCAGTTTCCCTCTGTTCAATACAATTATAGATTCTTTTGTCCAGATGACTGAGCTTTGAGAGTCCAAGAAAGTCATTATAAGTAATTAGTAATGTATTGAAATGTACAATGCTGTGTTATGACGCGGTAGAAAATGTTACCATGTAGATAATTAATTCATATGACAGCTTTAAAAAAGGGAGGGTTCCATTGTTCAAAATGAAACCAAATACAAAAATAAGCATTTATCAGTGACCACTGTATCCCCACTTTTTGTAGTTCCTTTTCCATAGTCTATTTTTGTTTTAATACATACTTACAAAGTCGAATGATGTATTATGTGCCTCATAAAAACATATATTGTTGTATGGTCTCGTCCGTAACTCCCTTGTGTTTCTTTCTCTCTCCCTTTTCCTCATTTTCCTGTCTCTCCCCATTCCGTCTCTCCATGTGCGCATGTGTGTTCCTGTGTTGTGGGCGTGGCATCACTCTCTCTCCTGGCCCTGCACGCAACTCATCACGTACACCTGCTCCTGTCGACACACCGGCCATCAATTACCATCAATGCTGCTGTATGTCTACCCCGGCCTCCTAGTCACTTCTTGCCAGATCCGTCAGCTACCCCGGTAGTATCAGACAGACCTCAGTCTCTAGTCCCTTAGTATCTTTCGTGGATTATTCTCATGTATGTTTTCTCATGACTTACCCGTCTTCCAAGGACCTCGTTACCTTCCTGCCTGTTTGCCGGAAATCTGCCTTGCCAGCGCACGCCTGTCTACCAACCTGCCTCTTGTATATTCTGGACCACGCCAGTACAGCTCGCCACTCCTGCTCCCTAGAGTGTAATCGGCCTGGTCCACGTTCTGCTTTTCCTGAAAACCCTAACACTAAGACAGCCCATTTGGCACTGTCAAACTCTGCAGGCTTACAAATTAACTATAGTACTCTACCCAAATGCAAAATACCTCACACATTTAAAATCTTTAAATCATCAATATCGTCATTGGATTGGTTTCTCCTGACAGTGTTATACAGACACACAGTGCATTAGGCTACACCTGGACTAAAGTCTGCTCAGGGACAGTAAATAGCCTTGTTTCTTTCTGCTGTGACCAGAAGCAGAATATGTGAACTTTTCTCAGTGTTGTTAAATCCCTGCGGAGCTCACACTGACACTAAGGAATTCTTCATACTGCATCTATTTATCCTTCTCCCCTCCCTGATGATAAAAGTTTTCCCACATCCCTTCTCTTCTCTCTTCTTCCAAACCTGTTTGGTCTTCACATCACCCCATCTCTCCTTCCTGTCTGTCAACTCTCCTCTATCTCTCTTCCACGTGTCTTCCGTATATTTGCCTCTTCCTTCCTCTTCTCTACCACCCGCAAAAATAAGTTGTTTATGGCCTGAATGCCTCCTTTTGAACCCCTCCTTTTGGTAGAATAACAGCATACAAATATGCAGTATAAACACAAATGTATGCACTTTTTATTAAAGCCAACAAGGTTATAAATATCATTCAAACAGCTTAATAACAAATCATTTTAAAAATGATTCCAAATGTTGAAATACTGCAGTTTAATTGCCACTGCTCTGCAATGGTTTCCCATTTTTTTATAATTTTTTTCTTAATCCTGATGGCCTTCATATTTCACTCATACCTTCTTACAGTATTTCACTCCTTCATAGCTCAGGATTTCATTCGTCTACATTAACTATCAGCCTTATCTGCCTAACTTGACCTTCCTCTCACCTTTCATCTTTGCCTTAGCTCTTAGCTCTTCCCGTTATTCTATCACCTTCTTCTCCCCACCTCCTCTCCACACTATTCTCTGTTGCCTTATCTGTGTCTTTGCTTTCATCCACCAATTCCATTAATTTACCCTTTCTTTCTTCCTCTTCTCTTGCATTCACTCCATCTCCTGCCCTTGTCGTCTGCTGTTTTGTTATTGTTGTCTTCTGTTCTGTTTTCTCCCTTTCCACTCTCCTATTTTGTTCCCTTTATCTTCCTCCCTCTCCCCCCTCCTCCTGTCTTCTCGTCTCATCCATATCCTTACCACTTCTCTACTCTTCTCTCTGAGAAGCCCAGGAGAATGAGATTGGCTGAATCAGTGTCCCTGGCCATCGATATCCCAGACGTGGACTTTGTTTACAAGAACCAGTTCCTGGGTTGCATAGACATCCCGCCACTGACAGACAGGTGGAGGGCCACACACAGTATGCACGCATGTGGCCTGATGATATTCACAGATGTAGACACACACATTTAAAATGATAACGCACTCATACACGCACACGAATACAATAACAATAAGAAGTGTAGGGACTGAAACAGGTCCAGCGGATGCACGGACGGACAGTCAGAAGACACGCAGACCCCCAGAGTGACAGATAAGAGGAGACGAGAGGGGGGGAAAGATTATATGACACACAAGAGGGAAAAAGGTGAGGATAGGCAGAGAGAGAGAGAGAGCGAGAGAATGAAGAGGAGAGATGAGAACAGCAATGAGAATAGACAGAGGCAGGAAACCACCAGTGGACATCACACAGCCGCTCCCCAGAGAAGTGACTTGCTGCCCTGTGTGGCCCCAGGCACCCAGACAAAGCAGGCAGGGGCCTGCTTCTCATATCCCTGCCAGAACCTCCGCCTTGCCTTGCCTTGCCTCGCACGGCCAACTTGCACATATTAATACTACTACTACTGCTACTAATATACTGCGACTAATATTACTACTACTACTACTACTACTACTACTACTACTACTTACTTACTTACTTACTGCTGGTACTGATTAGCAATAGTGTATATGACCTATAATGAACATCAAATCATGTTTTAGGCCAAGGTATTTCGAAACATATTAACAGCGTTGTGCCTCTAATCATCTTAAAATTATTATTATTATTTATTATTGTATTTTAAAGAACTTTTAACCAGAGTTGTACAGCAATAAAAATAAATACAAATTGGTTAGATGGCCTCCTGCGATTATAATAGTCCAAAAATCTTTGTCATGCTAAATAATCGCCATAGTACAGTTCAAAACAGTGAGGGGGCTGTGATTTGTTAAAGGATTTTATTCCTTTTCCATTCATAATGCATTCAGATGATAATCAGTCAGTCATAGTAAACTGTTTCCTCTGGCAGGCAACCATTTTGGACCGAGTCATTTAAACCATATTAACTCTGGTGTTAATACAGTACTTTGGTACTGATGGGAGTTCTGCATTGCTAAGGTTCCATTACTTTTGATTGTCTACAGGCTGTTGCATTCAAATATTGTGAGCAACGTGGCTGGAACAACACAAACAGTTGGCTGGAAGTTGTGTTTTGGGACCAAACAACAACAAACTCTATATAAATCAGTGGTCTGGAACTACACTGGGGACACAAGATTATTTTTGTTGGATCCCTACATGACAAAACATGTAGTGATTTAATAATTATAGTCCCTTGTCCCGTTTAGAAAATAAGCCACATTTTGAATGTGATAAACTGTCCTTTGGCAGGTAAGACTACAAAACACATGTTCTGTTCTGGCAGGATGGACATCAGAGGACTGGACTGGATTTAAGTTGAGCTGTTTGTAGAAAACATTATTTTACACACCCAATACGAGGATGTTAAGATAGGGGCTGTCTTAATCGCTTAAAGCTCGGACCCCATTGGAATTGTGATAAGGCCAAAAAAGAAAATAACAAAATGAATAACATTGTTTTTAAGAACAACAAAACAGGGGTTTGTAGGCTGGTAATCAATAATGAGCACAGCAGCTCTATATTTGGCATAGACTCACCTGCCTGTGTGGGCATAGTCATAATGCCCACACAATTTTAGCAGTGTTGTGTCAGTATTTATCTACATATACATATGTATAACAGTATAACAAAAAAATCTGTTTGCCGTTTTGAACCATTTGAGTCACTAATCTTGCGGACAGCCAACTCGCAGGCTAGCAGAATGCCTTAGAAAATGTTTCTTAATATGTTTATGCCTGCCGGAATTACAGCTTTAATTCACATTATAATATTGTAATAATTATATTCGACAGTGCCTCACTGTGATAAAGTTCCATTGTAAAACTCAAACAAGAGCATGTCACCTGGTTAAGAGCATGATCTCCTGAGAAGAAGTAAAACAAAACCAGTCAGTGCCTTTTTATGTAATATTAAACTGTGTTTACAGAATTCATTCACTATGAATAAAGCATAGTTAGTCCATAATTTAGTCACCTTCTATTATAGATTGGAATAATTATCCCTTTGTTGTTGATGGTTAGAGATTACTAACATGCATATGTGTGTGTGTGCTTGTGTGCACAGGTGTGTGAAGGGTCTCTATAGGGATTTAGATAGCTGCAGGCTTGTGACTAGACTGACTACTATCGTTTAACTTTCTCTTTACTGTTAAATAGCCTGAAACCCTTTTCTCCCCATACCCATGGGTAAATATGTACGGTATATATAGGTCTACTGGAATAAAATGGCTTTTTACTCTTGGTTGTTATTGATTTTTTATTTTAAAGGATAGGGACAATATTTTTTCTTCAAGTCAACATCAAAGTAACAATGATTTTCTCCAAGTGTTGTCCATGTAGCTAACGTTAGATATAGCTAATATCTTGGAAGCCACAGAACTCCATTGTTGTCATAGCATTGAAACACACAGAGCCATACTGTTCGCTTTGGTCAACATATTGCATCGTTACCATGAATGTGGTACCAGGAACATGAACACAGAAACGTGTAAATGCTTGTTAGCCGGACACAAGGGTGTTGTAATAATACATTTTTTAATGAGCTGTCCACAAACCTAGTAGAATTAATAGAGGTCTGCATTTCAATCGGAAGCAACTGTATTCCTGTAGGTTCATTATGATATCCCGTCAGTGCTCCAGGCTCTCAGCGCAGCCAAGCGAGCCACCATTGTCAGGAGGCTCCTCAGAGATTTGAACGTCTATAAACCGATCAGTGAAGTTGAATAAGTCTACCCTGGATTATGGCCAGCAGAGAGCATAAATGATAAAGTGAAAATGACAGCTATTTAACAATCAACGACAATGTAAACTATAGGTACAAGTACAAATATTATTATGTATGTTTTACAGTGATAAAACACCATATTACTGCCTAACACGCATACACAGATACTTATTGAAGCCTCTTCTGCTCTGCATTACGTTCCTTCTGCAACGTTGTGTGTGTGTGTGTGTGTGTTCTGATTCATAAAGCACCTTGTTCTCTTTCTCTGTGTGAGTATGTGTCAGACTGATGATGATGAGCTTTATTTCTGAGCTTGATTCAGGAGATTAACACGGAGATCAACAGAAAGTGGAATGAGAGCGATGGAGAGAGTAGCAGAAAGTCATAAATGACTCTTTATCTCTATTCATCATTCACAACTTGTCAAATATCTACCCTTGATGCCTGTGTGGCACTGTTTTGTATTGTTGTTGTTTGTACCTGTGGCACTTTGATGAGAAAACATTTAGTATTGTTTGTTTTTCAATTAAAGTAAATACACACTACCCCTTTAAATTACACCAAGAAGTTTCAATACCCATGGGATATCACCAGCAGTTACAGATCTAATAATTACATCATTTAGCATATGCTTTTGTCCAAAGCGACTTACAATTTCATAGTGCTATTACATGGAGCAGATAGGGGTTAGGCATCTTGATCAAGAATTCTTACAGGTAGGCCGAATCCAGGGCTCGAACTGACAACCTTCCGGCTGGGAGTCCAACACCTAGACCACTAGACTATCCTGTCTAATTAGTGATGCTGTTGCAACCATCCTGACCTGTAGCCGGGAAATGAATTATTTTAAATTTTTCAGTTAGAACTAACGACACATAACATTACATCAGAATGACATATAATAAATCATTCATATAGGCCCCAGTAGATCTTACATGTTGGAGTGAGAAGACACTGCATGTGCTTTGAAAACAGATCATGTGATGATATGTTTATGAAACACTAGTGATGGTTAGTGCAGACAGAGTGCAAAGGCGTACAAAAAAAGAAATAAAAACATTTAATATTAACCCATTAAAACATTAATGCTAACCCGGAAAGATACTGTGAAACATAATACTATTTCAAACATTTTGGAGTGGATACACTTTTACTTTTGATGTTTTCATCAATAATTTATGTGGTTCTTTTTATACTGTGGAGCTTCGGCTTTAGGCACAGCAGGGTTTTACATGAATCACCTGAAATGAATAGGCCCAGTGGGCCACCTGCAATGGATATCTATTACTTTCAGTGAGAGGATTAGTGTCACACAGGCTGGGGCTAACAAACTGGCATGGTATGTGTAATTTAAAATGTGTGAAAACAAACAAAGGTGGCGGGCACATCTGGATAGTACCGGAAGGACCAGATGATACCATCTGGATTGAGAATCTAAACTCAGTTTTGGACAAAATACGAAACACTTTGGCATTCCCACAGTGCCCAAATATAAAGTGGGGTGCTGTTCAAAGTTGCAGGTTAAATAACTAATGGAATGAGGTTGATTCTATTTTCAGTGAGGGAGAGAGAGAGAGAGAGAGAGAGAGAGAGAGAGAGAGAGAGAGAGAGAGAGAGAGAGAAAGAAAAGAGATACGCAGAAACAATTACATCAAGAGGTCGTTGGAGAGTCCAAAAACAGTGGGAATGTGTGTGTGAGGTTATCTCAGTTTTTTTTATTAATCCAGTTTTTAATCTCTAGTACAAGTATTGTGGATACAACCTTGATCCACAGAGCACTCAATTTCTCATTACTTTACACAAATGTTCTAAACAAAACCAGTATAAAGTCCATTATATTAAGATAAATCCCAAGGTAAAATACCCAAATCAGTGGTGACCATTAACCCAATTATTGTTCAAACAGGTTTTCTCCCCGGCCCTTTCTATTCTCTGTCCCCCTATCTTTCTTTCCATCTCAAAAGCTGGGTCACATTTAAAGGTGGTAGTCTGTACAAACTCTAGTGGGTGCTTGCATTGACATTGACATGTTAGGTGTTAATTCTACCTCACCAAAAGTCATACAGAGCCCCGTTGAATTGCTGTCTGCAAAATAGCACACCCAATAATCAAAATAGTGACAAAACAGAAACAAATATGTTCATCTGATGTTTGTGAAACATCGGCATGGTTCTTGATCTCCTTTCTTTAGAGCGTTGCCAGATTCACCATACCACCAAACCATTTATACTATAATTTAAACAAAAACAAAACACAATAATACAAGATATATAAATAGTAATGCTTAGACGCATGAATGCCATTATGCTAAATCATCCAATAGCTAATTTAAATTGCAATAGCCTGCACTTAACCTCTAGAGGGTAGTCACATCGCATTTTTTAAAGGATATTAAAGTTTAACAAATTAACACAATTTTGCCAAGAATCAATTCCTAATACTTCCTCAGACAAAAATACAGTAATTAAAAATTATTTTGTTTTTAAAATTAAATATTTCTCTGTCCTTTTGATTAGTTTGACCCAGATATATATTTTAATGGCATCTTATGTTCAGTCTTTTTTCTGAATGCGGCCATAACACGGCCCCTGAATACAAACCTCTAAGATAGTGACAAGCCTTGGAAACAGTAGTGGCAAATCAATACACTGCTTTTAGCCTACTTTGATGGTAATGGATGCAGGCTCAGAGGAAACTAAGAAAAATGACACCCAATAATATCCAGTGGTTGGTAGAATAGCTCAATGGCTGCTTTCATTACTGGAGAAATTAAGAAAATAGATTTCCTATTTATTATTGCTACATAAAAGTGATCTTACACATTTTATCTCACCAAATCCGTTTCTGATTAAAACATTTGTCTATGATGCATTTTCGCTATTCCCAATCTCTCTCTTTCAGAGCCTGTGTGCAAGGGGCGGGGCAGCTCTCTCACACTCTGCAGAACTCTGCAGCACACACACACACACGCACACACACACACACACACACACACACACACACACACACACACACACAGACCCTGCTCTTGGTGACAATGGCGGAGAGAACTAAACATTCAAAAGTGTGGTTACACTTTACTAGAGTCGATGCTGACAATGCTACAATTGCTAATGCTAATTGCCACAAGTGCCACAAGTGCCACAAGTCTTTTGCATGTTAGGGCGGAAACACTAGCAATCTGTCAAAACATATAGCCAACGTCCATCACATACTGGTGGAGAAATGCACAGTTTTCGATGGCCTAGCTTGTAGTTCATCTGTCGTTGCCCCAGGAATGTTATGTACTGTACCGTGCTAGCAGCCTGGAGCCCATACATGGAGTTACTGGTAACTAAATTATATGAATATGGGTTAGGGGTAAAAAATTGTTTCTGTTTCAGTCCCTACTGACTGCCACAGTCATCCAGGAATGCACAGAACCACAGTTACCTGAGTAACTTCCGTTATTTTATTTATTATACATTTCAATACTCACAGTAGTCTATAATAGTGATTTGTTCAAAATAATGCTGTTGAAGTTGGCTACTTAATAATATACATTTATATACATATGAGAAAATAAAGCAATGCTAATTCTGTTCTTAATTTGTTTTGTTTTTTCTCTTAAAAAATAAAAAAAAGAATAGATAAGAGTACCGTTAAAGTACCGGATTGATAAGCAGTATCGGTTAAGTAGTAGTACCGTTAAAATCTTAACGATACCCATCCCTAGTAGTTACCTTATTTTGCCTCGGAGACTGAAGAATGAACTGTCTGAATGAACTGGCGTCTGGGGCCATCCCTGCAGTTTATAGTAATTGTTTTTCCATCACAGAAGAGACCAGGTCTCTTAATGTGTATGCACAGTTTGAGTTTTATGTTTTTACCCCATTTAAATGCCTGCTCATTATCTACTTTTTAAACACAGTTTTCATACATTTTTACTCAGAAAGAATTGTTATGAATGTGGCTTTAAATACAGATGCCTGTCGTTTCATTCACTTCTTTCAATTAGTTATTTGTGAAGTGGTAATGTTCTTAGCCTAGGTCTAGAGTTATTATAGAGCTATTACAGAGGCTATTTAACACATATGGACTACATTTCTACGAAACTAATGGATTTACATTTTACTTATTGCCGAGATTTTTCAAGTTTCTATCACATTCACTGACTTCACACCAAATTAATTCACTTATGTGACGGCCCTATCAACCATGGGTTCAGCCAAGGGATAAAACTGTTGCAGAGATTGGTGAAATCAAAATCCGTGAGCAATACTTGCGTATGCTGTCCCCTGAGCTGCAGGTTTGGATCAAGGAGCATGACCCACAAACTGCGGCAGAGGCTGCTTCTTTGGCAGATGTGTTCGTGGCTGCCCGCAGCAAAAACCCCTCCTGGGTTTACAGGTCCTGGAAGATGGTCAGAAACCTGTCTTTACTCAGCATGGCCCACGATCAACAATGAGTAAGCTACCTGTAAAGGGGGATCAGCAACCGGCTCACGGTGCTAGTAAACGTTTTTACAAAGTAGTTTGTTATTTATGTGGGCAAGAGGGACACACCAAACTAGCTTGCCCGCAGAATCCTGTTAAAAAGAAAAATGAGCCTGGGCTGCAGGTGAGGCAATCACTTAAAGAGACAATAGTCAAAATTAATGGTCAGAACCTGAGGGCACTTATTGACACTGGAAATAATCAAACATTAGTACACAGATGTCATGTTCTCCCTCAGGCTGTCTGTACCACTGAGATGGTTTCTATTTGTTGTGTCCATGGGGATGAAAAACCTTATCCAACTGCTGATGTGTATGTCAAAGTGCAAGGACAGACTTACCTGCTAAATGTTGGTGTCACTGATAATCTACCTTTTCCGGTGGTGTTAGGCCATGATTTGCCAGTGCTTCTTGATCTGATACAGCAGCGCCCGACCTGCAATGTGGCCCTGACCCGGGCACGGGCATCAACACCGCATCCAGGTGAGACAGATTGCCCTCTGCGTTCCCCGCCGTTTTATGATGCCGAGGTTGAGGCAGAGCCAGGAAAGTCTCGCAAGTCTCGCAAGTCTCGTAGGCAGAGGCGGCAAGAAAAGTTCCATCATGCAGTGATGGAATCCCCTGTGATGTCAGCTCCTGAGCTACCAGTAGGTTTCCAATTATCGGTGAACATGAGACAACTGCAGCAAGAGGATGATAGTTTATTGGATTACATACAAAAAGCAAAGGCAAATGAAGGGAGAGTTGATTTGGAGCTTGGATTTGAAGGCTATATCTTGCAGGATGGCCTCCGTTACTATCAACACAGGTCAAGAAAGCAGCTGATGGTTCCTAAAGTAGCCAGAGAGTCAGTGCTAACTTTAGGTCACTCTATTCCCTGGGCTGGACACCTAGGGAAACATAAAACATTAGCTCGTATACACCGCTATTTTCAGTGGCCTGGTTTACGTAAGGATGCAGCCCAATTCTGTCGGAGTTGTCCTCAGTGCCAGCAAACATCAGCAAAACGTCCAACCAGAGCTCCCCTTCAGCCTTTACCAGTGATCAATACGCCGTTTGAACGTCTTGGAATGGACATTGTTGGCCCAGTGGAGAGAAGTAAGTCTGGAAACAGATTTATGCTCGTTGTTACGGATTGTGCCACTAAGTACCCAGAAGTGTTTCTCTTAAAGTCAATTAAAGCAAAGACGGTAGCATCTTGCCTTGTCCAGTTTTTTTCTAGGGTTGGGTTTCCCCAGGAGATACTCACCGACCAAGGCACCAATTTTATGTCTAAGCTGCTGAAGGATGTGTATCAGTTGCTGGGAATTAGAGGTTTGAGAACTACACCATACCATCCACAAACTGATGGGCTAACTGAACGGTTTAATCAAACACTCAAACAGATGCTTCGCAAGTTTGTTGATGACACTGGCTCTGATTGGGACCAGTGGCTTCCTTACTTGCTGTTTGCTTACAGAGAAGTGCCACAAGCTTCCACTGGGTTTTCACCATTCGAGTTGCTATTTGGTCACGAGGTGAGGGGGCCATTAGCCCTCCTGAAAGAAATGTGGGCGGGATCCCCAAATGAGAGAGAACCTGTGAATGTTGTTGCTTATGTTCTTCAGATGAGAGAGAGACTAGAGAAAATGACTTCACTTGCACAGGAGCACATGGCAGCTGCCCAGCTCAAGCAGAAGGCTTGGTATGACCGGCTGGCGAGAGAAAGGAGTTTTGAGCCTGGCCAGAGGGTGCTGGTGATGCTGCCTACAGAGGAGAGCAAGCTTCTGCCTAAATGGCAAGGACCCTTTGAGGTAATAAGAAAGATGGTCCCAACCACATATGCAATCGCCACTCCAGGTCGGAGTCGTCCCAGGGTCCTACACATCAACTTGCTAAAGGAGTGGATTCCTAGGCAAGAGGAGAAGGCAGTGGAGAGACCTAGTGTGCTGCTCATCCGGAGTGTGGGGGATGAAGAGGTGGAAGAGCAGTATTTGCCAGTGCCTACCCCTTCAGTGCCGAATCTGGATCACCTCACAGAGGCTCAGTAGTCACAGGTGAGGTCGCTTTGTATGCCAGAAGTCTTTCAGGAAAACCCTGGCCATACAACACTGGTACAACATGACATTGTTTTGAAGAAAGATGCCCCAGTTAGACGTCTGAGTTACAGGATCCCTGAACGTCTGCTTGGACCACTGAAAAAAATAAGTTGAACTGATGCTGTCTCTTGGCATTATTGAGCCTTCAAAAAGTGAGTGGTGCAACCCTGTTGTCTTGGTGCCC